>CM022952.1:32361939-32530273 GCA_012931725.1 Litsea cubeba | reverse complement strand
CTTACCCCTTTGAAGTCTCTGGAAGGGATGTTTTTGTTACCTCCAGTGAAGCGGTAGAGGAAGCCTCTGCCTTTTCTTTGACCTCTAGTTTTGGCTGGGTCTTCTCTTGCCGTTTGAGCTTGAGGAGATGTTTCCTAGCCTGCCTTCGCTGTCGAGCTGTAGGCTTTATTTTCACGACCTCCCAATTTTCATCTTCCAGAGATCGGATGTACCCATATCGGTTGTCCGTCTGGTGTCGGGTAAGGAACCAGTTCCTCGGACGTTCGATTGAGTTTATCACCTTGAAGGAAGTAGTGATCTTCTTCTTCGGTGATCTTGATGTTTGTCCACATGTCACCATGTTGACGGAGGCAGACCCATAATTTTTGTCAAAGGTGATGACTCCGTTTTCCACATCTCATTTATTTTCTCTCTCACAACGAAGCATTGATTGAGAGGATGCGAGATCATCTGGTGGTATGGACAGTATGAGGATCGTTGGTTTTGCCAACTCACCTGGTCTTTTTGGTTCAGGCAAGGTGAGCTTGCCGTTTGCCACAAGAGCCCCGAAGATTTCATCAACATCTTCATCAAACGGGTTATTTCTTCTCTACTCGTTCTTTGAAGGCATCAGAGAGTTCAGGTCTCTTACCAGCAGCTTTGTTTTCAGCTTTCTTTGGTGGCTGAGGAGCTGGCTTGGTCTGCACATTGAGGACCTCTTTCTTCTTTGGTTTAGAGGTTGCAATGGCGGTTGGCTCTTTCTTTGATGATTTCTGACTGTTGAGGTCTTTAATCACCGTTTCAGCTTCCATGGAAGCTTCTAGGAGTTCTCCCAGGTTTTTTGATTTGTTGCCGATGATCATGGAGCGGATTCTGGCTCTCATTTGTTGTTCGGCAGATGTCGACTAGCGACGCTTGTGGCAATACATCAGAGCATTTGTATGCCATTGCTTTCCCACTTATGAATGAAGTCATATGTTGACTCATTCTCCCCCTGTTTTAGGCTGCACAGCTGAGCCATAGTAGCGGGATGATCCTCACCTTTGAAGTGAGTCAGGAAGCGTGTCTCTAGCATGGCCCAGTTTTGGATTGAGTCCTCCGGCAGAGTGGAGTACCAATCGAAGGCCGTACCTTTTAGGGTACTTGCAAAGAGGCGAATCTTGAGTGCATCTTGATCCGCGATAGCTCCCGTCAGATCTTGAAGTGGATGACGTGCTGTCTGGCTGATCCTTTCCCCGTATATGTTTGGAGAGTAGGATGCTTGAATTTGGTGGGGAACGGGACCGAGTCCATCCATAAGGGATATGGTGGCTTGATCCCATGCTCTTTGAGTATATCCTCTTCTTTTGCTTTGGCGAGGATACCGTCTACGTCCTTTTTGGTAAGGGCGCGTGACTCATTTTCTTCTCTATTTACCTCGTCGTCTTGATGATTCGGAGGAGGTTCATTGTCGCCTGATTTTGGAAGGCGAGGAGAAGGTTTTCCATCAGAGTTTCAATCCTCTGCTGGCCCTGTTCCAACTGCTGGATGCGGGTGATCGCATCTTCCGGAGGTGGATTGCGGGGGTGGTGGCTCAGAATTTGTAGCCAAGACATTCATCCTTCGTGATTCGAACGAAGAAACTGTCCTGGTGACTGAGCTGGGGCTCATTCTTTTTGAAGAGGAGCTTGAGGAAGGATCACTCTGCTGTCCTTTGCTTGAAGGAGCAGGGGATTCTTCTGAATATCTTCTTGTCCTTGAGACGCTGCGGGTCATTGGACGTCGGACATGGATTTTTGTTGCTGATTTTTGGCGCCTTCTGGTTTTTCCAACCATATGGACGGCAGCAACTTGGTTGGGTCTTTCTTTTTCGACCCATTTAGGAGAGACTTGAAGTGTGGGAGGCTGAGTCCTTTGCTTCTCTAGTCTCTTTTGTCTATACGACGCGCGCGGCGTATACGACGAGCAATTTGAGCTTCGGTCAGCTCTAACTGGGCTCTGACGATGAAGGATGTGCTCCCTCGGGCGCAGCAGCCGAGTCTGTCTTCTTTGTAGCTGGGCAAGGACAGGATGCGAACCCTATCCTTCGCCTGTTGCAGCGAAGCTTTGAACTTGTGAAGTTCGGCCCCTGTAGACATGAAGGGTCGAACTGCAGATTTGTAGGCCTTAGCAGATGCTTGTGGAGGCCTTGTGATGCATGACTTGATTTTGGGCTTGTAAGAACAAGCCGGCTCATGCTGGGATGACTTTGAAGTCAGGTTGGAGATGGGTCTCTCCTCTTTCATGTAAGCAAGAGGATAGAACTGGTTCTCCTTGAGTGGGGCCAGGAATGCTGGCTTAGTTGATGTCCGGGACCTTCTTTGTTTTGGTGAAGGTCTTGGGGACCAAGTCTTGGGGTAGACCTGGTTGTTTGCAGGTTGAGGCTTCGTGGGGCTGCCACGGGCTTCAGGCCTTCTTGTACTCGCCTTTGGTGTCACGGTAGTGACACGTTGAGAGGCGAGTTTCTGCTTCTTGGAGGGAGCAGCTTGTTCCTCAGGAAGTGGGAATGGTCCCAGCGTCCCGAAGACGATAGTCCGGGGAGTCGAGGTCGACCCGGAGTCCACAGAGTTGCCGAGGGAGTTGACACTTCGGCAGCTGATGGGGCGCTTGTAGGTGCGCGTGGTTTGCTTCTGTTGAAGCATGAGTTGGTGCTTGCTTTCGTCGAAAGTAATGGTTAGTGAAGCTGCCATTGTTAGTTTTTTTCGAAAATTTCTGAAACAAGACCACATCCATTAGTAATCACAAGAATATAATGATCATAAATGGGAAGTTCTATGGTTTCGTCTTTTCAAATTGCTCGAGGTAGATGACCCAAACAATATGAGGAAGGCAAAATGCCATAGAGGGTACAATTGTTCTGATCGCAGGTGTGGTAAGCCCGGAATGGGCATCCCAGTGACTGCTAGAAGCAATTGTGAACTTAAATTCGACTTATCGAGAAGCAGAGCTTGCTCGAGGTAAGAAGAATATAAAGTTGGAGTTACAGATGTGCCGGTCGCAATACAGTAGACCCTGAAAGGGCGTACTAGTACCGCTAGACACAAATGTTTTGAGACCGCATCTATGAGATGAGATTCTCTGTTTTGAAAGGTCAAGATTGGATTCATCAAAGAGAGCAGATGGTATTCCAATCTGAACACGGGCTCAGCGATTTCCGCGAGCGCCAGTGCTCAGAAAGAAATGAACCATAATTTCTCGGATCTGAATCTAAAAATGACGAGTTTTTTTTTTGAAAGGCCAATATCGGGTTCATCAAAGAGAGCAAAAGGCACTCCAATCTGAACACGGGCTCAGCGATTTCCGCGAGCGCCAGTGCTCAGAAAGAAGAAGACCAAGATTTCTCCAATCTAAACCCAAAATGACGGAAATTTTTTTTTTTTGAAGTTTTTTTTTTTGAAGATTTTTTTTTTTTAAAAAAAAAATCTTTTTTTTATTTATTTTTTTATTTTTTTTTATTTTTTTTTTTTAAGATTTTTTTTTTTGAAAATTTTTTTTATTTTTTATTTTTTATTTTAAAATTTTTATATTTTTTTTTTTATTTAAAAGACGAGAGAGTACACATAGGCCTCCTAACCCGGTCTTATGAAATCTTGATTGATAGAATTGCCCCCAGGTAAGGGTAGGATTACTTAATGAACCCGTTTGGAGGACCCTTGCCTAGAACAGTCAAGATGTCTCCACACTCTGGACAAGGCTTTTCTTTGAATCAACCATGATCAAAGAACACAGTTGGTTTAACCTTAGTGGTCTATGTCTTTTTTTTTTATATTTTTATATATTTTTTTTTTATTTTTATTTTTATGAATTCATCGAAGAGAAACCATGGCCCAAAACCTTAGTCGAACAGGCTCAACATTTCTGCAAGCGCGATGAACGATAGGAACAGATCAAGGTTTCTCAATTTTGAATCCAAATTGAGAAATCCAAAAATTTTTTTTTTTTTATATATATATATATATTTTTTTTTTTTTGATGAACTCATCGAAGAGAAACCATGGCCCAAAACCTTAGTCGAACAGGCTCAACATTTCTGCAAGCGCGATGAACGATAGGAACAGATCAAGGTTTCTCAATTTTGAATCCAAATTGAGAAATCCAAAAAAAATATTTTTTTTATATATATATATATATATATATTTTTTTTTGATGAACTCATCGAAGAGAAACCATGGCCCAAAACCTTAGTCGAACAGGCTCAACATTTCTGCAAGCGCGATGAACGATAGGAACAGATCAAGGTTTCTCAATTTTGAATCCAAATTGAGAAATCCAAAATTTTTTTTTTATATATATATATATATATATTTTTTTTGATGAACTCATCGAAGAGAAACCATGGCCCAAAACCTTAGTCGAACAGGCTCAACATTTCTGCAAGCGCGATGAACGATAGGAACAGATCAAGGTTTCTCAATTTTGAATCCAAATTGAGAAATCCAAAAAATTTTTTTTTTTTTTTATATATATATATATATTTTTTTTTTTTTTGATGAACTCATCGAAGAGAAACCATGGCCCAAAACCTTAGTCGAACAGGCTCAACATTTCTGCAAGCGCGATGAACGATAGGAACAGATCAAGGTTTCTCAATTTTGAATCCAAAAATGACAAATCTGATTTTTTTTTGTTTTTTTTTTTTAAAAAAAAAAAATTTTTTTTTTGAAAAGAGAAAGAATGGAAATAAATTCAAAGAATTAGAAATTTCCAAACAAAAAATCTCATCTCATTTTTTTTTTGCAGAATTCAACATAGGCCACCAATTATAAAGTAGCCAAGGAATCGAGAAAAGAAATATAAGCATAGAGCAAAATATATGATATGCAAATATTTCATTTCTAGCATCGTGTTCTCAAATAAACGAGTCCCACCGGGTGTGCCAGCTTGATGGACCGCGCTCCTGCTTGGTTCTACCGAGGTCGGCGAACGTGGGAGTCCGTCGGGTCCGACCCTTTCGTAACCGGGGGGCAAGGGCGTGCATCAACATTTCTTTTTTTGTGGGTGTGCCAGATTTTCTATTTTACTTGGAATTACAAGTGGTGATCCGGAGGTCAACCTTCGCAAGTAAAAAGGAAATCAACTTCTTTCAAGTTTTTCATTGCACATATATTTAAGAAAAGAGACATTTTTCTTAGTTTGCCGTGAAAGGCGATTTTTTTGGCATTTATAGCCGATTTTGGCGTTTATAGCCGATTTTTGGCGTTTATAGCCGATTTTGGCGTTTATAGCCGATTTATAATCCTTATCAATAATGAAAGACAAGAATTGTGATTTTTGTCTCTTTTGAAAAAATACAAACTACAATGAAAAGCAAGAAAAGGAGGATCTAACTTCTCAGGAGATTGTGGGAGACTCGTTTAGATTGACGGTCGCAAGCCATATGTGGGCTTCGCCATCATCCATGCAGATGAGAACAGAGGATGCTATTGATTCGCTTGGCTTGGCTATAACCTCGGGTTTTTAGAAGACAAAGACCAAAGGAAGGTCCTATGTCCAATAAAAAACCGAGTAGACGGGCTGAAAAGCCATATCTAAGCCATTGGAGGCAGGAGGAGAAGGCAAGGACCTTGGGGGGGGTACCCCCCAAGGGACTTTTGTCACCTTGTTGCGGTGGCCGGTGTAGAACTTCCGCAGAGTTTTCTCTCTTTTTCTTTTCTCTGGATTTCTGTCTGTGTGCTTGTGCTTTTTTCTCTGATGTTTCTGATGCTCTGTGATGTTGTGTGATGTTGTGTCTCCTTTGGAGTGCTCTCCTATTTATAGGCTCTTGGTAGCCATTTAGGAGAGCTTATGGGCTTTTAATGTCATTAAGCCACATAATGGGAGGAGTTACAAAATTGATTTGTTTATTTTGTAACTCATTTTTCTTGGCTTCTGATTGGCCGGAGGAGATTGAGGGCATTTAATCGCCTTTAATCGCCATGATGGGAGGAGTTTCATGGGTTAAATGCCATGAATTTCTTGACTTGTAACTCCCGAATGCTTGCTTCTGATTGGGCCGTCCAAAGAAATGGATTAATGACTGTAATAAAGCTAGTCAATTAATCGCATTAAGTGGTCGCCGAGCAGCTGAAGAGTCGCGGGCCGTGCCACGTCTTTTGGAATTCTTCTGTCGATGATCATCGATGGATCTTCATGTAGATCGACATCAGATGACCATGTAATTTCAGGTGTTTGTTGCCAACAGCGGGTCGGTGCCATCTGTCCTGTCGATTTCTCGATCGGTCGGGTGGAAAGCACACTTTTTTTGGTTGACCGGGTGGCGATCAATACTGTCTTTGATACTCTTGATGGTTTACCCCGTGTTTTGGACGGATATCAGAGGACTTGGTGTCTCAAAAGCATGAATTTTGGAAAGTACCAGAGGCTGGGCTCCTCGAATCGCGAAAAAACGGCGAAAACCGGGGTTTCCGGGGCTTTCCCGGCGACCCCGGGGTCCATGGTCGCCGGCGACCCTGGCCCAGGGTCGCAGGGGTCTGCGACCCTGGGGGGGTTTTCCCCCTTTTTGGTCCCGTTTTGCGTCCGTTTTTGCCTTTTTCTGATTCTTTTTTCTTCTGTACTTTTCTTTGACATTTTGACCATTTATTGGCCTGATTTCTTTGTAGGAAACCTGATGAGAATCCTTGCATTTTATTTTGCAAAGTTTCCAATTTCCTGAGAAAGCCGAAGACTTTGTCGCGCAGAGTTGCCGATTTCCCGTCAGAAGTTGAAACTGGGTCAAACGATGTCGGAATGACCTGAAATTTGGTGTGAAGCCTTTTGAGCAATAAATAAGACCAACCATAGGCTTTTGTTTGAGTTTCGAAGCCGTTTGGGGTCCTATCACCTGCAGAATTGCTTTTTGTCGCGATGAAGATGTCGCGGTTTGATGTGCGGTCAACCGATGTCCGATTGACTTGAAATTTGACAGGGAACCTATTGGAGTCATTTTAAGATGATCCATAGGTTCTGTCTTGGAAATCATGGTCCCGGAGAGTTTTACCGCCGAGAGGCTTGATTTGGCTGTCGGAGAAGCGAAGTTAGGCCAAATGATCTTGAAATGGCTTGAAACTTCTTGTGTACTCCTCTTTTGGCTGTCTGGAAGAATCTTGCAGTTTTTGTTTGATTCTGACAAGATTTTATTTTTGGAAGCAGCATTGCCTATTTATGGCAGGTTGCGACTTCATGTAGCTCTTTGGATCTTGGAAAGACAAAGTGACATTTTTGGTGTCAACAGTGCCTCCTGGGACATGTGCTTTGACAGTGCAACCAGGACAAATGAAAAAAGACAGCTGATCTCGGGAGTTGGCATCCTCTTTGTTAGCCCCGACAGATACATGATTCCACACGATTTCTCGCTACTGGAACCATGCACAAACAATGCAGCTGAATATCAAGCTCTGATCTTAGGATTGGAACTCGCCATCGAATCCGGTATCACCATGCTGGAAGTCTTTGGAGACTCTCAACTGATCGTCAACCAGATGAATCAGAAATTTGAAGTCAGGAAGCCAGATTTGTTGCCCTACTACAACAAGGCACAATCACTTCTGCAAAAGTTTGACATCTATCACATCACCCACATTCGTAGAGGTGAAAACATACGTGCAGATGCCCTAGCCGGACTTGCAACATCCATGGCAATCCAGGAAGGGGAAACCATGCAAATCACAGTGTGCGAAAAGAAAATCCTTCCTCCTCTTAACACACACCAAGCAGTTGCTGAGTGCCACCAAGTGGTCGGAAGTCGGATTTCAATCCTTCAAACTTCAATCGGCGACTGGAGGGATCCGTTCATTGATTACATTATGTTCGGAATCCTACCTGAAGATCCAAAAGAACGGGTAAGCATCCAAAGGCGAACCCCAAGCTTTCATTTGGATATTCCTTCAAAAATCCTTTACAGGAAATCCTTCAACGGAGTACTTCTACGCTGCTTGTCACAACAAGAGGCTGAAGAAACACTCAAAGAAGTTCATGCTGGACTTTGTGGAGCTCATCAGGCTGGACCTAAGCTCTATGATCAGATAAAAAGGTTAGGATATTACTGGCCTACCATGGTAGCTGACGCAATGCAATTTGCTAAGCGCTGCCAACAATGCCAAGTTCATAGAGATTACATTCACATGCCTCCAGAATGGCTGCATCCTACAGCGATCTCATGGCCTTTCGAAGCCTGGGGTATGGACATCATAGGTCCTATTTCTCCCCCTTCAAGCAAAGGTCATCGCTTCATCTTCGCCGCTACGGATTATTTCTCCAAGTGGTCAGAAGCATTTGCGTTTAACGAAATGAAGACCTCATCAGTCCTTCAGTTCCTGCGCACCAACATCATTTGTCGTTTCGGCATACCCAAAAGATTCGTCCATGATAACGGACCACAGTTCCGAGATCATCGATTCTACAGGTTCTGCGACAAATACAAAATCCAAAGCTGTCCTTCGACTCCATACAATCCGGCAGCAAACGGGTTAGCAGAAGCTTTCAACAAGACACTCTGCAAAATCCTTAAAAAAATGGTCTCTAGTCACAAAAGAGACTGGAGCGACAAAATGTCTGAAGCTTTGTGGGCCTATCGAACCACCGTTCGAGGACCAACCCATAGCACACCATTCTCCTTGGTCCATGGATGCGAAGCTGTCGTGCCCTTGGAAGTACAAATTCCTTCCTTGAGGGTATCCTTGCAAAATGACATGACTCAAGAAAGCAATGTCAAATTGCGACTCCATGAGCTGGACAATCTCGATGAGAGACGGCTCGAAGCTCAACAAAGCATTGAACTTTACCAAGCACGTATGGCAGGATCTTTCGATAAAAAGGTCAGGCAACGCGCCTACAAAAAGAGTGACTTGGTTCTTGCGGTAAAAAGACCAATGGTCTTCGCTCACAAGTCCAAAGGCAAATTTGAGCCAAAATGGGAGGGACCCTACGTCATAGACAAGGTTTTCTCTAATGGCGCATACGCACTCCTAAACATGGAAGGTGACAGATGTATGCTGCCCATCAACGGCAAGTTCTTAAAGCGGTACTACCCTTAAAGACTTACCCAACTGGGTAAGAGCAATGCCTGCACGGCCAAAGCCGGTTTCCAGGTACACGCTCGCTAAACCCACCCTTTTTTTTAGAATTTTCATATCAAATGTTGAAATTTTTAGAAATCTAAAACAATGCTTACTTTCATCGTTTCATTGTTCAAAAAAAATAATATATATCCAAGTTTAGGAACCTTTCCCTAACTTGACCAAAATTTTCAACCCTTGAACCCAAAATTCATGGTTTGAAACAAAATCTGGATTCAGGGATTTCCACCCTAGTCCACCCTGCCTTTTACCGCCAAAATGGTTTTAGGTCAAAACTTATGACCCTCGTGTCTTTAAACAAAAAAATGGTTTTTCAAAAAAACCGCGAGGAAGCGACGCTTAGTCGATACTCGCACAAATCGGAAGCAAGCGAACCACGTTCACACTTCTAAAATCGCAAGGAAGCGACATTTCGTCGGTACTTGCAAAATCCAAAACTGTGGAGATGCAACATTTCAGTTGATATCCATAACCCAAAGGTTCGAAAAAACCTAAAAAACCATGGAGACGCAACATTTTAGTTGATATCCATAACTCAAAGGTTCGAGAAAACCACAAATTTCAAAAATCGTGGGGAAACTACATCAAGTCAGTACCCGCAAAATCAAAATTTTTGAAAAGCAAGGATGCGACATTCCATCGATACTTGCACCCAAATCCGCGAGGATGCGACATTCCATCGATACTCGCAACCGAATGAGCAAGGATGCGACATTCCATCGATACTTGCAAGAACATTCAGCAGGGAGGCGACTTTTAGTCGATACTTGCATTTTTTGAAAACCAAACCGGCTATAAATGCCATCAAAACAGGCTATAAATGCCACAAACCGGCTATAAATGCCATCAAAACAGGCTATAAATGCCACAAACCGGCTATAAATGCCATCAAAACAGGCTATAAATGCCACAAACCGGCTATCAATGCCACCAAAACAAAACCGGCTATAGATGCCACAAAACAAACCGGCTATCAATGCCACCAAAACAAAACCGGCTATCAATGCCACCAAAACTGGCTATAGATGCCACAAAAAAAACTCGGCTATCAATGCCACAAGAAAAGCTGGCTCTCATGCCAAAATTGGCTTCCATGCCACAAACAAAAACCTGGCTTTCATGCCAAAACAATCACTTGACAAAAGATTTTCACAAAATGACAACCTTTTGATCAAATCCCATTTAGCAATTACTTTTATCACAAAAAGATTCAAGTGAGCGTAGGGATAAAAAAAAAAAGTTTCCCATTTAGCAATTACTTTTATCACAAAAAGATTCAAGTGAGCGTAGGGATAACAAAAAAAGAGTACCAAAAAAATACATGTAGTACCAAAAAAAAAAAAAGTGTTCACAAGCACTACAAAAAAAAAGTACCAAAAAAAATATAACTGGTACCAAAAAAAAAAGAAAAGAAGGATGGTTTCTGTATACAGGAGCTCAATCAAAAATGGTCTCCAGCCAAGAGTTCAGCTCCTTAAGCAAGCTTTTGGCCTCATCCGTCAAGGATTCCAAGGCACGCTTCTTCAGGAACCTGCCATGAGATGCTGGGGTGGGCTGTAACCCTTCTTCTGCACTGGGAAGCTTCCCTCGAGCGGTTTTCCATTGTTTGTTCTCATCAGACTTCCTTTTGAGAACTCGATTGGCATCCGCAACTCGATGAATCAGAGCAGTCTCCCTTTCACGAGCCTCTGTTATTTCAGTCCACTTGGCAGCGACTTGTGCCTGCCGATGCTCAAGACGTTTCCTGGCCTCATCGACCTCCCTATCAAGGATGTTAAGGTCATGTGTCAGCCTAATGATGGTTATCTCTTCTAAGTTCCTCTCTCGGACTGCCTGCTTCTTGCTTTCTGTAGCCTCATCCAGGTCAGATTGAGCCTTATCCGCGGGGGTCCAAGAACATCTCCTTGAAGAACTGATCGTCAAGAAAACCCATGGTCTCAAACCACTTGTCACCCAACTCAATGATCCTATTAATGATCGCCCTGGCATCTGTGACATCCAGACCAGCCTCTTCAGCATCACCGAGAATCTCACGCACATGCTGGATCATGCTAAATCCGACTTCCAAGTGCCCAGAAAAGAGAGTCTCAATCCAAGAGCTTAGAACTCGCACCACCACCTTCTTCGCAAAAAGAAGAGATGGCCAAGCTGAAGATTCGCCCAACTCCGTTGGTCGGCTGCTCATGTCATCATCTGTTGAAAGAGTAACAAAAGAACTCTTTTCAGTTGAAGCTGCTCCTGCTCGGGAAGGAATCTCAGCGCGAGGAATCTCCTCAACATTGTCAGAACTGGTCCCAGGAGTCTCTACCTCTGGATTAACCTCTGGCATCCCTTGCTCTGGAAGCGACGGACCCTCCTCTGTCACTTCAAAACCTGCCAAAGAAACACAAAAAGGTATGAATATAATCCTGTTTGAAAATCATTATCAGGGTTATTACTATAAAATACCTTCTTCGACGACTGGCGGAACACTCTCTTCCTCCATGAACTCATCGAAAGCATCATCAACATTTGCGTCCATCGATGGTTCAAAGTCATCAGAACCCTGTGGCAAGTCAGCTGACAAAAAAAAAATGTTAGCAAACCAAGTCAAAAAAAAATAACAAAAAAAAAGAGCAAAAGAAGTCGTACCAATTGGAGATTCTGGATCTACTCCAAAGTCCTTCGGTTCTTCTTCAGGTGCCTCAACAGGATCCATCACCACCTCATCGGTTGGGACCTCAGGCATCACCAAGTCTTCCTCTGCTAAAAAAAAAAGAAGAAAAGCATAAACAAGAAGCAAATCAGAACATGGAAAAAATCCCATGAAAAGAAATGGAAAGAGAAAAAGGAAGAATTATACCTTCACCGACGGTCTCTTCTTCTCGACTTCTCTTCTCTGGAGGCTCGTCAGCATCCACTGGCACATCCTCATCGATAGTAAGAGGAACTTCCAAGTCAGGAGAGTCCTCATGCTGCCCCTTGCTGTGATGATGACTCCTCCCCCTCTTACCCCGGCGGGCTCGCTTCTTAGAGGAACCTGCCCCACTGTCAGAGTCAGGTTTCCCACTTGACTCCTCACTGGATGGTCTACTCTTGCCAGTAGACTCCACGGAAGCTTGCCTCTGTGCCGCTTGCATCCAAGCGCCAAGTTCGGCTTCTTCCTGTTCTAGCTGCTCCAAAGCCTCATCAGATATTTCTCGAACAGCTTCAGAACCAATGACGCCCTGGTCACCGAGAAAGCCTATCTTGTGCTTCTCTCCAGAAAGGAAGGCCCAAACTTCCTCTCGCCGGACGCCATCCGACTTTCCAAGGCCCTTTCCAGATGCCAGCTTCACATCAAGCTCCCTCTTGGAAAGCCCCCGATATGCCGAAAAGCTCTCCGCGAACCACTTCGCAAAGCCGGCAGTCCGGGAAGTCAGCAACACAGGATAAGAAATCATGGCTGTAGTGTCTTCAGCACTATAGAAAGCCCATGCATTTCTCCCATCCTGTAAGCCTCCAAAGCGCTTCACCGTGCTTGAAGGCGCTCCAACAACGCCTTGAGAAAAGCCCAGCTGCAAAGCAAAGCGAGAGGGTACATACGGCTGGATGTCGACGAAAAAGATGTCTGCGGTACACCATCGTGCCGACACGTATGCTGAAAAGCCACTCTCTCTCTGCATTTGTCAAGGAATAATGCCTTCCCGACCCCGCCCTGGTAGAGTCTCGGGAGGCACCAAAATCAAAAGCCTTCTTCCGCAACTCCGGAGAAAGCTTCACTGAAGACTGCCCCATCTCGACGTCCCTGAACCGTCGGATCCTCATGCGGGCAAACAAAAGTGATTCGGACACGGCTTTGCCCTTAGCCAGTCGAATCATTAGAGGATCATCATCTTGTGCAGCACCCAGCCGATGGAAGCCAGGACAGTGGTATACATACCACGAATAAAAGATATGGGCTGAAAATACCCTATTCATGGGAAGCCCAAGCCGAACCAAAAAAGCAGCAGCCTGCAGTTCGGTACACAAGTAGGAGTAAAGAGCTGGCACCAAAGTAAGCTGCTCTCCAAACGCCATCTGACAAGCCGGAAAAATACAATGCGGCCTGATGTGCGTTCCATCTCCTCCAGCAAAAACAGCCTCACCAAGCCAATAAGTGAGGTAAACAGCGAGATCTCTCCGCAGTGCAATGTCAGGACATATGGCGTTTGTACTTGCACAGAAATCTCTCAACTCTTCTTGCATGGCCAAGATCTTCTTTGAACTTGGATCCTGAGCTCCGGCTTCTTAGGTCACGCTATCAGAAGACTCCCTGCTATCAAAAAAGTTGGGGAATGAAGAGCTAAAACTCTTCCAACTGCTGGATCTAACTTTCAAACCCCCCTTCTCCTTCAAAAAATCATAGAAGGCGACGAGCTGAAAGTATAAAAGCCTGAACTCCTCAGACTGCCCCTCGAGGACGCTGTCAATCGGCATAAACTCCTCATAGAGTTTGCCGAGGATGGGCAATCCAGTAATGGCGCTCAGCTCCTTCAAAGAAAAACCAATCTCGCCATTCGTCACAACGAAGGTATTGGTTTGTGGGAGGAATGACTCCAGCATAGCCATGAAGGCCTCGTCGAAAAAGATCACGGTCTCCCTAAAGGCGCGGACCGCATCAAAAATCCCGGCTTCCTTCAAAACGGCGCCAACAATCAGCAGGACGCGATCAGTCCACGACTTCCATTCGGAGTCGGCATTGAAACGGCCTCGAAGTCGAAAAGGCTTGATCCAATTGCTGCCGTCACCACTGAAAATACCAAGGCCCACCGGTCTCAAATCGACCGACGGATAATCAGAGCCCTGGTAGCCGCTGGATGGCATCAACAGGTCCATGTCAACATGCGACCTCTCCGTATATCCAGGAGAACCGCCAACAAAAACCCCGGTCTTGATTACATTTGTCCTTCTCACCCAACTTGGAGGATCTTCCCTCTTAGGGCACGTGGGGGCAAGGCTCAGAATCGAGACGGTGCGATCAAACGTCGACCGGGTAGCAACAGTCTTCTTCTCACCATCTGCTGTGAAAGAAAACTGAAAACATCTCCTCTGGTATGTCATGTCATCAGGGACTGCATCACCAAAGAAGAAGGTAGGCTTGGGCAAAACGCTCTGATCTTCCATCACCCATGGACGACTGCTTACCATGATCTTATAGAACTCCTCTCCCTTGAGAGCGATCAGTCGCTGCCTCATCTCATCTCTGTTGAGGGAGTCGCACTCTTCTAGATTTCTCTCAACATACTGGACCTTCTCAAAAGCCTGCTGAACGGCCGGATTAGAAGATCTAGAAGATCGACGAGGTACGCTTGTAGCAGGCTCTTTACCCTTGTTCGCTCTGGAGGAACCACCTGAAAAGGATGGAAAAGAAAAAGATCAAACATCAAAATGACAGAATCTCGTTAAAAAAAAAAATCTGGCGAAATTTTGACATGATGACGGGGCAATTCCGAAGAAAAGGAACTATTCTGAAAGAAATAAGAAAGCTTGAAGATGGGCTCAACATCGCTGCGAGCTCCGAAACTCCAAACTTTCGAAACCTCAAAGTCTCCGCAAAATCAGGAAGGGCTCAACATCACTGCGAGCTCCAAATTCCCAAATTTGCGAAAACTTTCAGGTATGCTATCACATCATGCTACAAATTTAATTTACAATTGAATGCATGCATGAACATCTAGATTTGCCAAAAAAAAAAAGGGAGGGGCATTATCATGATGAGCAAAAAAAAAAAAAAAAAAAAGAAACTTTCTCAAAAAAAAAAAGGGGAAAGAAAACAAAAAAAAAAAAAAAGAAAAGAAACTTTCTCAAAAAAAAAAGGGGGACAAGAAAACAAAAAAAAAAAGAAACTTTCTCAAAAAAAAAAGGAGGGAAAGAAAACAAAAAAAAAAGAAAAGAAACTTTCTCAAAAAAAAAAGGAGGGAAAGAAAACAAAAAAAAAAAAAAAAGAAAAAAAAAGGGGAGATGGCCCACAGGCCACGTGGCCGTACGGCCAGATCCGTACGGATCTGTCCGTACGGCCCACAAACAAAAAAAAACAAAACAAAAAAAAAAGAAAAAGAAAAGAAAGCAAAAAAAAAAAAGAAGAAGAAAACGTGTGAAAAAAAAAAGAAGCAAACACGTGAAAGAAAAAAAAAAGAAGAAAAGAAAAAGAAACAAAAAAAAAAAAAGAAAGAACTTTATTTTTCCTACAATGGAGTTTTCTTGAAAAAAAAGGGAGAACTTACTTGAAGCCATTGATGGAGAAGAAGAAGAAAAGTCTTGTAGATCTTGAAGAAGAAGAACTCTTGGTCTTGAAGCCCTCTTGAGATTATTGCAAAAGAAAGTAATAAGAGCAAGAGATCCAACCTTCTCCTTGCTTTTATAGAGGAGAGCAAACCAAAGAAGGAACGAAGAAAGAGGTAAGTGTTACTAATTAGTAACCTTACCAAAAGAAAGAGATTAGAAAGATTCTTTCCCAAAAGAAAGATATCTTGAAGGATTTTCTCCCAAAAAGAAATCGATGACGGATTCTTTCCCAAAAGAAAGATATCTTGAGATATCCTATCCCAAAATAAAGGGATCATGAGAGATTTTCTCCAAGTAAAGATATTCTTAGATATTCTCTATCCAAAAGAGATATTTTTGGATATTCTTTACAAAAATGACACCATATGAGATCTAAGCCATTTCAAAAGCTTAAGGTCCCATGGGTTAGCCCATATGAGCCAGGTTTGACCACCTAGGCACACAAAAAAAAAAAATTTATTTTGGGCTTTTAGTCAAAGAGAAATCCCTCTTACCAAGAGCATACAAAAATGGTTCCATGCCTCTTTTGAGTTGATTGGACCATACAAAAGAAAATTCCAAGCCCCATGAGCTTCCAAAAAACAAACCACCCAGTCTCATCTACCAAATTGAGCCAAAATCTTGAAATTGACATTCCACAAAAACCAAAAACCAAAACTTGATCCCTTAACTTGCCACATACAGCCTGTTAGGTCACAAGATCAAAACCAAAATTGATTCCCCAACATTCCACATACAGTTTGTTGGGTCACACGATCAAAACCAAACCCGACCCCCTAACCTGCCACATATAGCCTGTTAGGTCACAAGGTCAAAACCCAAATCCACATCCCTGATGTCATCTTCAAAACTTTGCCTCGAGATGGTACGTGATCCCTTTCACTACTATAAAATTCCCCAGGAAGCTCAAAGGCTACAAATACCAAAAAGAAAGACTGCTCAAAGACTCTTGGTCAAGTCACAGGCTCTCCTTCGAAAATCTCTTCGAGGCACATCGACTACAAAAGTTAAGCAACTCGTCGTTGTACCTCGAGGGGGCATTTGTTGACACCAAAAATGTCACTTTGCCTCTTCAAGATCCAAAGAGCTACATGAAGTCGCAACCTGCCATAAATAGGCAATGCTGCTTCCAAAAATCAAATCTTGTCAAAATCAAACAAAAACTGCAAGATTCTTCAAGACAGCCAAAAGAGGAGTACACAAGAAGTTTCGGGCCATTTCAAAATCATTTGGCCTAACTTCGCTTCTCAGACAGCCGAAAAGGACCTCTCGGCGGCAAAGCTCTCCGGGACCATGGTTTCCAAGACAGAGCCTATGGATCATCTTAAAATGACTCCAATAGGTTCCCTGTCAAATTTTAAGTCAATCGGACATCGGTTGACCGCACATCAAACCGCGACATCTTTATCGCGACAAAAAGCAAGTCTACTGGTGATAGGACCCCAAACGGCTTCAAAACTCAAACAAAAGCCTATGGTTGGTCTTATTTATTGCTCAGGAGGCTTCACACCAAATTTCAGGTCATTCCGACATCGTTTGACCCAGTTTCAGCTTCTGACGGAAAATCGGCAGCTCTGCGCGACAAAGTCTTCGGCTTTCTCAGGAAATTGGAAACTTTGCAAAATAAAATGCAAGGATTCTCATCAGGTTTCCTACAAAGAAATTAGGCCAATAAATGGTCAAAATGTCAAGGAAAAGTACAGGAGAAAAAAGAATCGAAAAACAGCAAAAACGGACACAAAACGGGACACAAAAGGGGGAAAACCCCCCCAGGGTCGCAGACGGCGGACCTTGGAACCCGAGGTCGCGGG
Source organism: Litsea cubeba (assembly GCA_012931725.1). Lineage (NCBI taxonomy): Eukaryota > Viridiplantae > Streptophyta > Magnoliopsida > Laurales > Lauraceae > Litsea > Litsea cubeba. Next base: position 32,513,127 of record CM022952.1, on the reverse strand, counting down.
GAAGGCCCCGGAAACCCCGGTTTTCGCCATTTTTTCGCGATTCGAAGAGCCCAGCCTCTGGTACTTTCCAAAATTCATGCTTTTGAGACACCAAGTCCTCTGACATCCGTCCAAAACACGGGTCAATCATCAAGAGTATCGAAAACAATATTGATCGCCACCCGGTCAACCAAAAAAAGTGTGCTTTCTACCCGACCGATCGAGAAATCGACAAGACAGATGGCACCGACCCGTTGTTGGCAACAAACAACTGAAATTACATGGTCATCTGATGTCGATCTACATGAAGATCCATCGATGATCATCGACAGAAGAATCCCAAAAGACGTGGCACGGCCCGCGACTCTTCAGCTGCTCGGCGACCACTTAATGCGATTAATTGACTACCTTTATTACAGTCATTAATCCATTTCTTTGGACGGCCCAATCAGAAGCAAGCATTCGGGAGTTACAAGTCAAGAGATTCATGGCATTTAACCCATGAAACTCCTCTCATCATGGCGATTAAAGGCAATTAAATGCCCTCAATCTCCTCCGGCCAATCAGAAGCCAAGAAAAAGGAGTTACAAAATAAACAATTCAATTTTGTAACTCCTCCCATTATGCGGCTTAATGACAATAAAAGCCCATAAACCCTCCTAAATGGCTACCAAAAAGCCTATAAATAGGAGAGCTCTCCAAGAAGAAAGGAGCATCAGAAAAAAGCACAAACACACAGACAGACAGAAGCACAGAAATCCAGAGAAAGGAAAAAGAGAGAAAACTCTGCGGAAGTTCTACACCGGCCACCGCAACAAGGTGACAAAAGTCCCTTGGGGGTACCCCCCCCCCCCCAAGGTCCTTGCCTTCTCCTCCTGCCTCCAATGGCTTAGATGTGGCTTTTCAGCCCGTCTACTCGGCTTTTTATTGGACATAGGACCTCCTTTTGGTCTTTGTCCTCTAAAAACCCGAGGTTATAGCCAAGCCAAGAGAATCAATAGCATCCTCTGTTCTCATCTGCATGGATGATGGCGAAGCCCACATATGGCTTGCGACCGTCAATCTAAACGGGTCCCCCACAATCTCCTGAGAAGTTAGATCCTCCTTTTCTTGCTTTTCATTGTAGTTTGTATTTTTCTCAAAAGAGACAAAAATCACAATTCTTGTCTTTCATTATTGATAAGGATTGTAAATCGGCTATAAACGCCAAAATCGGCTATAAACGCCAAAAATCGGCTATAAATGCCAAAAATGGGCTATAAACGCCAAAATCGGCTATAAATGCAAAAAAAAACGCCTTTCACGGCAAACCAAGAAAAATGTCTCTTTTCTTAAATATATGTGCAATGGAAAACTTGAAAGAAGTTGATTTCCTTTTTACTTGTGAAGGTTGATCTCTGGATCACCACTTGCAATTCCAAGTAAAAATAGAAAATCTGGCACACCCACAAAAAAAAAGAAATGTTGATGCACGCCCCTGCCCTCCGGTTACGAAAGGGTCGGACCCGACCGACTCCCACGTCCGCCGACCTCGGTAGGAACTCGAGCAGGAGCGCGGTCCATCAGGCACCCCATAGTCCCTGACAGATCGCCGTCCACAGCTCCCAAAACGCCATGACAAGGCTTGATGGGACGGCAATTAAAGAAAAGTAGGCTACGATGGGACTGCGCCTCCTTAGTACCTGACAGAGTGGGCTATGACAAGACAGTCAACCACCCATTTGCCTCCTCTCTTCCTCTATATAAACACAAGAGCAATCCACAAGCAAAGAGAGCCAACAACGATACCACACTGTTGGTATCATCTTCTCCCCCAAAAATCTCCTCCTACTGTTCAGTTCTTAAACTGACTTAGGCATCGGAGAGCCCTGCGCTGCCCAAGCCAGGGTCCTCTGACCTACATTTCTTCTTCCTTTTCTCAGGTTTCAGGCACGGGCATCGGTGTTCCTAATCTCTTTGGATAAGTCCGTGCAGGCACCCCCCTTTTCTTGTGAGTTACATTTTTTGCACTTACAATTGGCGCCGTCTGTGGGAAACGGCTACAAAACGTTATCTTCCTAAACACCATGCCTCGAAGAACCAGAAAGGGAAAGGAACCACTGACACTGTCGACACAGCTGCCGACGGTCCCCCGCCTGGAAAGGTCAGGAGCAAGATCTGGCCCAGCAAGTGTCCAACAGCATGATACTCAATCGGGTTCATCCTCTAAGGATTTCGACCTCGACTCCACATTCCAAAAGGCGCACCCTGAAGGACAACAGAAACAACCGGGCTCATGGCGAGCGGTCGGGTAACAACCGGGACTCCAGAGAGTGGCTTGATCGACGCATAGAGCAAGCAGTACGACAGAACATGGAGATGGCCGGTTTCGCTCGAGTTCGGCTGAACTCTTATGATTTCGGCACATCCCCCTTCTATCCAGAGATCAGAAACTTCCCCCTTCCTGAAGATTTCAGCGTCCCGAGGTTCGTCGTTTACGATGGGACCTCGGACCCAGCAGCACACCTCCGGCACTTCACTCAGAGGATGTCGGTGTGGGGCGGTGCAGGCCACCTGAACTGCAGAGTCTTCTCTTCTAGCCTCGGGGACCTCCCCCTAAAGTGGTTCTGCGCACTCCCCCAAGGATCAATCAAAAGTTGGCAGCAGCTCCGTAGTTCCTTCATGATGAAGTTCCAAGCTCACAGGGTCATCCCTTGGTCAGCCGCCGACCTGATGGCCCTCAGAATGAAGCAGACCGAGAACGTCACGCAGTTCGCCAAAAGGTTCTGGGCTGTCTATAGCCAGATCGAGAATGCCTCAGATGCAATAGCAGTCCTGTCTTTCCAACAAGCCCTCCTACCAGGCAACGAGCTTTGGAGGGACTTGGCCATGTATCCCGTGGTCACTATGGCAGCACTGATGACCAGGATAAACCGATTCGTCAGGCAAGAAGCAGACGAAGCCCGAGCCCAAGAGCATTTCAACCTTTACGAAAGCGACCAGGTAGCTTCTAGCTCGGCGGATGTCTCCAGATCGGCGGCAGTCTCCAGCTCGGCAGAAGTCTCCAGCTCGCTAGCAGCCCCCAGCTCGACAGAAGTCTCTTCCAGCTCGGGAGGTGGCTAGACGTCTCCTATCATCACTTAGCTTCGACCGCCCGTCAGCTTCGATCTCACGACCCTCTACCATCATTTCGGCGGCACGGTCCTCTACTGTAAGCTTCGATGGCGCCGTCAACTTCGATGACACCGACACGACCTTCTACTGTCAGCTTCGACCGCCCGTCAGCTTCGACCGCACGACCCTCTACCGTCATTTCGGCGGCACGGTCCTCTACTGTCAGCTTCGATGGCGCCGTCAGCTTCGATGACACCGGCACGACCTTCTACTGTCAGCTTCAACCGCCCGTCAGCTTCGATCGCACGACCCTCTATCGTCATTTCGGCGGCACGGTCCTCTACTGTCACCTTCGATGGCGCCGTCAGCTTCGATGACACCGGCACGACCCTCTACTGTCGGCTTCGATCGTACGACCCTCTACCATCATTTCGACGGCACGGTCCTCTGCCGTCAGCCTTGATCGCACGGTCCTCTACCGCCATAAGTCATCCAGAGCCACCGAGCTCACCCTGGAGTCGTTTCATACACCCAGGCTTCTTGGCCTACAAACGACCTCATGCTGGTCCGTCCACGTGCTGGTTTCCACCTCACGCTGGTTTCGGCCTCATGCTGGTCTCGACCACATTAAACGACCTCATGTTGGTCCGTCCACGTGTTGGTTTCCGCTTCACGCTGGTTTCGGCCTCATGCTGGTCTCAACCACATTTAACGACCTCATGCTGGTCCGTCCACGTGTTGGTTTCTGCCTCACACTGGTTTCGGCCTCATGCTGGTCTCGACCGCATTTGACGACCTCATGCTGGTCCGTCCACGTGTTGGTTTCCGCCTCACGCTGGTTTCGGCCTCATGCTGGTCTCGACCGCATTTCACAACCTCATGTTGGTGTCGCCCTCGTGCTAGCTACGCGCTTCACACAGGTTCGGCCTCATGTTGGTCTCGGCCATTGCCAAAGAGACTGCTCTGGCGTACCGTCCAGACTTCTCCATCTAGGCCAGTGCCAAAGAGACTGCTTTGGTGTACCGTCCAGGGTTCTCCATCTCGGCCAGCGCCAGAGGGACTGACTTAGGGTTCATACACACAGTCTTCCCTAAACTTTGGGTTCACGCGCCCATGGACTGACTTAGGGTTCATACACACAGTCGCTCCTAAAACCCTGAGTTCATACACCCTGGGACTGACTTCGGATTCACACATCCAGTCTTCCCTAAACTTTGGGTTCACTTGCCCATGGACTGACTTAGGGTTCATACACCCAGTCGCTCCTAAAACCCTGGGTTCATACACCCTGGGACTGACCTCGGGTTCATACACCGAGTCTTCCCTAAACTTTGGGTTCACACACCCAGGGACTGACTTAGGATTCATACACCCAGTCGCTCCTAAAACTTTGGGTCGATGCACCCAGGCTTCTCAAAAAGACTGCTCTGGCGTACCGTCCAGCTTCCTCCACCTCGGCCAAAGAGACTGCTCCACGTCTCCACCTCAGCCAATGGCAGCTCAACTAGAATGCCGAAGAGACTGTTCCATATCACCTCCTTGGCCTCACGCTGATCTCGGCCACACTCATTCTCGGTGACAGTACCTTATCGTCGGCCAACGAGACTGCACCTCTGGCGACGAGCCAGCTGGTCATGGTCTCTCAGTTGGTGGCAAACCAGACACTGAAAACTACCAAGCTCAATAACTTCCTTCTTAGCTTCCGACCTCAAAGAGTACTCTCAGAGCTCAGAAGCTGGGGGACTATTGTGTGGGGATATTTCCGAACTCACCGGAATACTGGCGTGATGCTCCATCTCGTGCTCCAGCACCAGCTAGTCCATATTGGCGAGGCTCGGTCTCGGCGATAATGCCAGCCTCCAGCTCGGCTAAGTAATTCCACTTCGGCAATACGCACATAAGCTCCACCTCGGCCATGGCATCCACAGCCCGGCTGGGGATTTCTTCCCAGTTCTCCACCTCGATGTCCCTGCAAGGTCTCCAGCCAAGTCAAGGTCGCCCCCGACCTCGGCTCACCGACCTCGGTAACACGCCCTAACCTCGGTCACAATGCCAGAGCTAGCTGAGGCATGGGCTAACAGCTGTCCTCCCGTGGACGCTCAAGCATGCTACAGCACGTGCGACAAGACAGGGCACCCCATAGTCCCTGACAGATCGCCGTCCACAGCTCCCAAAACGCCATGACAAGGCTTGATGGGATGGCAATTAAAGAAAAGTAGGCTGCGATGGGGCTGCGCCTCCCTAGTACCTGACAGAGTGGGCTATGACAAGACAGTCAACCACCCCTTTGCCTCCTCTCTTCCTCTATATAAACACAAGAGCAATCCACAAGCAAAGAGAGCCAACAACGACACCACAGTGCTGGTATCATCTTCTCCCCCAAAAATCTCCTCCTACTGTTCAATTCTTAAACTAACTTAGGCATCGGAGAGCCCTGCGCTGCCCAAGCCAGGGTCCTCTGACCTACATTTCTTCTTCCTTTTCTCAGGTTTCAGGCACGGGCATCGGTGTTCCTAATCTCTTTGGATAAGTCCGTGCAGGCACCCCCCTTTTCTTGTGAGTTACATTTTTTGCACTTACATCATCTATCAAGATCAGTAATACAATCTATCTAGGAGATAGAAAATCAGTAACAAATATGCAACAAAGATCTATATCATACAAGGAAATAGATTATACATTTGGAGCTCGGTTGTGTTCTTAAGAGAATTTGCTACTTTCTTTGATGACGAACTCTTTCGCGAATGAAATAGGTTTCTCCAAAACCCAATGGCCTTCCACGCTATGACCCGAATCAGAATCGCTTTCTCAAGAAGATGGGTGGGATCTTCAAGAGAAAACAACTAGAAACTTAAAGGAACTAGAAGAGGGAGAGAAGAGATGTGCAACACTTACACAAAGGGGGCTGGGCGTGAATTCCAAGGTGGACGCCCAAGCCCCCTTTGGTTCCCTATTTATAGCTTTTGCAAAATACTCTTACTAATTTAATTAGAAGTCTCACTTCCAAATTAATTAGTAACCTTCTTCTCTTTCTTAATTACAATAGAAGTCTCACTTCCATTAATAATTAGAAACATACTATTACCACTATTAGAAGTCTCACTTCAAATAGAAATAGTAACTTTCCTTTTAGAGTTCAACTAGAATTAGTATCCGTCTGATGATTGGGCTAGCGTGGGGACCACCAGGGATTCCTTAGAAAGCTGGCTCCAACTGGGACGCGCGACCCCACATCTCATGTGCAATCCGGGCCCACAGTTAATTGCAAATAACTTCACTATATAAATGCAATTGAACTCCAGTCTTAGGAAATTACATAGAAGACCATAAACTTCCCTATTACCGCAAATAGGCCCCTCCATCAATATCCATGGATCAATTGGACCTGTCTTCCAAACTAGATCCATATCTTATTATCCTTGAGCCCCAATTAATTATAATGATCAATGGTACCTTTCCGATTAACTCTTAATCGGAATGGGTGTACACTTACCAATGATAAATCTATTAATTGACACGAGGGGATATTAGAGATAGATTCCATCTTGACCATTGAATGTTCCCACAGCTCTACTACCACGAACGCAAATTACCGAGGTGTTGACCTACAGTTGGCCTCACTCATTGGTGACTTAAAGCAAATGAATAGATAGAAACTTGAGTTCATTAATGTCTCAGGATTGAGAGCTTATTGCTAGGGAATTATGAGAGCAGACCTTAAGGTAAAGACAGTGTTAATAAGGTGCTTCTCATGGTCCTTCAATACATCCAATGTACCAGCACTATGATCCAGAATCTTTCATTCTGATGATCAAGATAAATCACACTATCGTATAGTGATCAAAATGCTGCAACCTTGTCAGTATGAGTTGTCTAGTCTCATCACTGGTTATGAAGATATTCAAGTATAAGATTTATTATACATATCTCCCGTATGTGGATCTCATCCATACACATGTATTATATCTAATATACTTATGGACTCCGGTTCATCTCATGAACCATTATATCATCCGTATTGGTTATGTGCAAGTATATAATTAAACACCATTCATCTGATGAAATGGAAAGCATGAATATATTGATTAATAAAGAAATGAATCAATTTATTACATCATATGCTGGTATTGAGACCATAAAACTAACAGTTAGTTCTTCCACTTCCCAGAACTTCTTCTTCCATTCCTTCCTTAGTTCAAGGAGCCTGTGCATGTGCATTTAGATGAAGGAGTGAGCTTCACCACATCATCCTCCACCTTTTCATCCTCACCATTTTACAAGAACCGCTTCTCTCATCTCTCACAACTACTATCACGGTGAGAGATCCTTTAGTCCCTGAATTTCAGTTGTAATTGGGTCTATGAGACCATATTCCTTACATGCAAGCATCTCCTTAGTTGTTGGCATGACATCTTACTAGGGTTTGAGGAATTAGGGGTTTTCCTTTACATTGGAGACAAATCTGTATAAGAGGGTGTCAAAGCTTGATTGAAGGCAAGTGTAAATCTTAATTCGAAATGCAAGTTGTTATTCTTACTTGACTATAATATTTAGATTCTAATCTTTGTGATTGCAGCCTAATTTTGTAACCTTTGTTATTTTGGAATGTAAATGGTTCGAATGATGGTCTTAAGAGTAGAAATTATGAGAATGACATGAATGTACTAATAGATGGAGTAGAAGACTGGTAAATCCCATCTTAATGCAGTTTTATTGACTGAAGGATGTAAGAAGGAGGAGAGTAGATGAGACTTTCAGAAATGTAATTCTGGAGTGGGCGCTCTGTTACACTCCGTCTCGAATTAATGAAGATTAAGGCTAATTAATTGGGACTTATGCTAATTAAGCATGATTAATTGAATTAATATTGGTTAATGACCAAAAAGAGATAAACAAGTCTCTAATGATTGAATTAAGCATAATGAAATGAATATGAATGAGATTAAGATCATTGAATTGAAATTTGGTTTAAATGACTAGGGATAAGGACTTCTTCGTAAATACGGACTTTTGCATATTTCGTCGAATTCGGTAAAATTGGATACCATCATGTGTATCTCTATTAGTACAATAACTTTCATAACATACTCGATTAGTTTTGACTTAATATTAGTCAAGTGAGCTTTCATTTGACTTAAAGTAGAAATAAGTAAAGAGAAGGGGGTTTAAATGCAAAAAAAAGGAGCTTATATAAGCTCAGAGATGAACTTTTACCCATTTTCCAAACCCTAGGCAACTTTCATCTTCTTCCCTTCTCTCTTTCTTCCATTTCTCCTGATCAAGTGTAATCTTTGGAGAGCTCAAGTAGTTTTGAAGAAGAACTTCAACCTTTTCATCTTCTTCCTCACCTCATCCTCCATTTTTGGAGCATTTGGAGCTTGGGAAAAGAACTCAATCCTCTCCTTTGAACTACAAGTGAGTAGATAATTCTTTTTATAGACATTAATTTGAAGTTTCATGGAGTGATTAAGAGTGGTTTCTAGCACAAGGAACTCATAGAAGTTCTATTTGTGAATTTGGTTTTGGTTTTAGGTTGAAAAGAGGGTTTCAATTAGAAATTTCATCTCAAGATTAAGCTAAGGAAAGGGCTTTTGTCTAAAAACTTTAAGAGAGGCAATTGTACATTATTCCTATATGATTTGTGTTAATGTTATATATGTACATTCCATTAATTAGAAGTTTTATGTAACTTTCATCTTAGATTAAATTAGATTTATTTGTGAATGAATAGTGATTGGAAGTGTGTGTATGAGTTGGTAAATGAGGGAGGACATGAGGTCCCTACTTGTGTTAAGGAATAGAATGGAAAGGGAGGAAAAAGGAACAAAAAAGGCAAGAAGAAAAACATGATTTCTGCATAGAAATCGGACTCAGTCAGAAGCTGTGTCCGCTCGTGCGGACCTTTGGGTCGCTCAAGCGGACAAGCCTCTGTGAGACCTCGGCTCAAGCGACCAATGGTCCTCTCGAGCGACCAGTCTCTGTGAGGGGTCCGCTCGAGTGGACCTGGGCTCTGTCCAGCCTGTCCATTTGAGCCCAGTTAGGTTTTATTTCAGTTTGAGTCCGGTTGGATTTCGGGTTTCATTCAATTGTGAATGTTTCCTATGAACATAATCACTTTCTAAATTAGTTTTAGAATTAATTATAATGTGATTAGAAGTTAATTGAATTCATGAACAATAAGAGAAGATTTTAAATGATTGAACCATAAGCTTAACAAAGTATTGAATAGTCAATGGATCATAGACTAAACCTCCATGAGTGATAATTACAGGGACTCTAATGTACACATTATCAAAATGTGGTGTCCATCAAGAATAGCACGTACATTAGATAACTAATGATTACACTTGAATAGTTAGTGAGAACTAAGTAAGAAATGAGTGGAATTCCTAATTATTGGCATTCCCTCATTGGTTGATGATAATGCTCGTATCATAATTAGTATTGTTAAAGTCTAGGGTGACCAATGTAATATTTGGCCCTTTTAATTGCTTTAGTAGACTTATATATTGAATTGAATCCAGGAATGGATTAATGTATTAACTCTTGAGTCTGGCGCCACTACATAGCTATTTCACTAAATGAATTGTAAATGAAAGTATGACTATTACTACTGCAGTAGATGGATTGGGGGTGTTCCGGAGCTCCGTGGTGATGCTAGTGTCCCTGGCCCGGGCACTAGAAGATCCCACAATAATGAATGAATGTCGTATGATTGTCATTGAAAGATTATGACTAAATGATATCTTCCATTAGGAAGATGATTCCTTCCTTTGAGGGAATATAGATAAATGAAATATAATGAAATGAATGCTATTGTAGTTGCCAAAATTATTTATGTCTATTAATTGACTCTATTGTTATCCTTATGAAATGAATTGTTTAGAATTGATAGAAATGCGATTGAATGGAATTATATATGTTGACATGTGACATCAGAGAACTATATGTACATTGTTGAATCGTCGTATTCATTAGTGTTATTGATGGCATTACAGGCCCATTTGCCTATGCCGGTCCTGCAGCGGCCCCAGCGCTTGCGGAGGAGACTGCTCCGGTTCCTCCAGGAGGATTGATAGAATGGAATAGATGGGATACTAATTGATACGAGTATCTGAGTGCGTAATAGAATGGAGATTCATTTTGGGATGTTTAGATTATTTTTAAAGGAGATTGTTTTTTGGAATTTGATTTTTGGTCACCTTGTATTATATTTGAATATACAATGGTTGACAAAACATTTCATGTATAAGAACCTCACTTTTATTTAGGACTGTACATTGATGAATGGATGATGTTAAATATATATGTTTTCCGTAATTTGTATATTTGACAGGATGATTGAATGATTATCCCTTGTGGATTCCGTTTTAACTTCGGTTAATTCGGGATTTACTGGAGTAAGTATGGGATCGCGACCTTGGGATTATCGAATATTGGGCCCGGGTCGTGACACGCTCTAGCGCGTAAGGGGCTGCTCAAGTGGACCAACTCCCTGGAAGGCACGAACAGATAGCGATTCCAGAATATGGGATTCTAGAATGGGCGCTTGAGCCAGCCGCTCGAGCGCGCTCTCCACTGGATAGCATCCGCTCGAACGGACCTGAAATTGTTTATTTGGGCCTTTTGATCCAATTAGAAGAGTGTTTTAGCACTCCTACACTATAATAACCCTCCATAATCATCCCTAAAGAGAATTATGGTGTACACCTTAAACCAATAGGTGATTAAGATTTCAAAAGGAATTTTATGACTTTAGAATGGAACCTTTAACCTCTTCATTTGTCTAATGGGAAATTATAACTCTATGAATGTTCATTCGAGGCTGGGAACAGTCATAGACTTTACTCATTAGTCTAACCCTATGCCATGGGGTTAGTTTAGAAGCTCAATGTGTTTTCCTATAACAAGTGACACCAAATCAAGATAATAATACATTGACCGTTCTAAAGTCTACCTTATAATGGACGGTGAGAGACTATGGGTAAATAGATTAGAGTTGGCTAGTAATTATCTTGATTCCTTAAGTTCATTGCATTTCATATTGAGTTGAATATTATCATTGACTTCAAGTTGGCTTACCAATGCATTATGTATATTGGTGTATTTCTAACTTGATTACTATATTGGGAGTTGATTCCTTGAAATAATATGAATGTGAACAATTGCTATTTGATTTGATTCGATTTGAGATTACGAGATTATATGAAATGGAAATTTATTCACATTCAATTATTATTCGATTCGATTGAGTCGGGACTGCTTAGCTTCTACCTTGTGATACCCGACGGTGTTACACTCGGTTATTTATTCGAGACTATTGCAGTAAGTCATTTGGAGCACCGGAACTCCATACCCGGATAGCCAGTCAGCCTTTGGTCGGGACGTTGGTGACATCCCAACTAGATTTGCTGTCTTTTGAGAGGATGAGCTTAATGTAGTAGCCAACTAGTATGTTTATTCCCTATTTGATTCGTAAAGCATGATTTATTCGATATTGCACAATTGTCTAGTTTTACATAATATTGACATCTTTAATCAATTGTCTTTAATTCAATTTGATAAATTATGTAATTTTTTTTATTAATACATATACTTGCTAAATCGTCGTATTTGAGATACTACTCTTGGTGTCACAGACGCAGGTGCAGCTCCCGAGCCCGAGGAGGCCCAGGAGGGAGATGAGGAGACCGATGAGGTTTCTCCATGGTTAGAGGAATGGCCGGACAATGGGCCTATGTAGTTGTCCACCGAAGAGCGATGTGGATACGTACTTTTGAGAGCTAGATTGGAAGTGTGACCGATTTCTTTTGTGTGGGTCACACTAGTTAGATACTCTTGGAGATACTTTTGGATTATAGTTTGTATAGGATTGTTAAGTGATTTTTATAATCCCTACTTTGGTTTTAATGTGTAAATAACTTTTGTATAAACATGAAACTTATAATAGGACTGTTCATGAAGTGGTACCTATTTGTGTTTTATTATGAAATGCTTACGCTATTAAAGATTGTTAGCAGGTGTTAGTGAGCTAGACTCACAAGTGAAAAGTTGATTTTATCCTTCGTGATCTTGTCTTTGACTCGAGACATGTACAATAACACGGGATTACGCGTCGCACCTTGGGGATTACCCTAGGCCATGGTGATTTGGGACCAAGATGTGACAAGAATGATCAAAATAAATGCCTACCTTAAAAACTATCTTTTCTACATAGCACTCCCCTTCCTCACCAACCCAATCCCTTTCCTCCCTCCCCCACCCTTTGGCGAAGCCAAAAATGCTTTTACTTGAATTCACAAAAACTTAAAACAAAAACATTATTCTTTATAAGAACTTGTCACAAATGATAAAAAAAGAAGCTAGTAGAAAACAAAGATAGAGTGAAATAAATTCTAACAGTTATATTTCTTTTACCTTAAATCGCATTTGTGGAGATTACAAGTGACAGATATCGAAAGCCTATTGTCAAATAAGCCATCCTTGCCTTTCAACCATGTAGCAAATCTGATTCGTTGACTCGTGATGGGTTGACACTGTCTATTCTCTTTTTTTTTTTATGTGGAACATTTATCATGAGTCTGAAAACTCGTGATAAATTAAATCGACAATTGACGTAATCTATATGAATGTTAAATTAGTAGGGCTTATTTGTTTGTCATGGAATAAAATAAAAATAGAGTGAAATAAATTCTAACAGTTGTATTTCTTTTACTTAAAAATGCATTTACGGAGATTGTAAGTGACATGTATCGATAACCTATTGTCAAATAAACCATCCTTGCCTTTCCAACCATGTAGCAGATTTGATTCGGTGACTCGTGATGGGTTGACACCGGCTATTCTCTATTTTTTAATGGAATATTCATATGTAATCCTATCCATAAGGTGGGATTCAAACCTATAACCTCACAACATCAACTCATTACATGATTTGGATTGGCTATGCTAGCCATATTTTGTACATTTTGTTCTAACAAAATTATATAAACTAAATATAAAAGATGCTAGGAAGTTGAGTCATTCAAAACCTGAACTCGACTTGGACTTGGCTCAACATATAAAGATCTGTACCTACTACAAACCTCATAACCACCACTAAACTTGCCCCTAATAGTGTCACTAATGGGTCCTAATCCGTTGCCATCCTTATTTTATGTAGAACATCTCGTTGATGTTAGAGCATCTCCAACCGCAGTTTCAATTGCCACATGGTCACTCCAACGGCCAAAATTGACACGCAACATGTCTTCGACAGCCATGCGATGTGTGACTTGAGCTTTGGCATGAATGATGGATATGCCATATTTGAACTATGGAAATGGCACAAGCCTTTTCTTATTTCGGATTATTTCATGCAATGGGGGCTCACAAGAATGCACAAGATTTTGTTTCTTTCATGATGTGGGTTCTATAAGAAGATAAAATATAATAAAAAAATAAATTTGGCATACCAGGTGGAGTTCATATTTTGGAGATGCCAAATCCCAAACCTTCAAATTGCCATATAAGCCTTCAAATGGAATCTGGCATCTCATAAATAACATATCTATTAGAGTTGTTCTTAGTGTTTTTATTCCCTAGTTAAATTGGTCTACGTTGTAGTTCCCACATTGAGAACTCTATCCATTTAAGAAATAATCCACTGCATTGTTCTCACTTAAATTAGTTAAGAGGGGGGCCCACCTAAGCTACACTATCATCTTTGCACTGGGAGAAGGAAAATATAACATTCACACTAGGGTTGCGCAAAATAAACAAACTCCATGCATTTGGCTCTTAAAGTTTAATGGGTTTAAATGCATAATTTTTGGAATTCTAATCCTAAATGGGAGTACTAGTCTTTATTTTATCTTTTCTCCTTTCTCTTTCTCTACGGTTGTATCCTTTTGGCCGGAGGTCTCTCGATTTTGGTTTTTATTGCAAATGGTCCACATTCTTTTTCTCAAAGAGGCAAATGTTCATTTTTTCAAGTTTTAAACAGTTAAAAAGTCCAGAATGCCCCTCTTAAGAGTTTCATTTGGAGAAAAAAGGGGAAAACCTGTCAATTTCGTGAGGATGATTTGACTGCACAAATCAAGGATTATGATAGATAAGAAAAAGAAAAGGGGAAAAACTGATTCAAAAAAGGAGAAATCATCCAGAAAATCAGCAAGTGGGGTTGGGCAAAACTCAGATAAATTTATCTGAGAAGAAGAAATCATCTAGAAAATCTGCGCGTGGGACTGGGCAAAACTAAGATAAGTTTGTCTCAGTTTCTTTCAAACTTAAATAAATTTGTTTCAAACTCAGATAAATTTGTTCAAAACTCAGATAAATTTGTCTGAGTTTTGCAGAAGTTCAGATAAATTTATTTGAGTTTGAAACAAAATCTTTTGGAAAACACTAAGATAAATTTATATATCTTCTCGAAGAAACTCACAATACAAGAAAAGGAAATGGGTTATAGTAGCGATGTGAGGAAGAAAACTATAGAAGATCACATAAACTCTTGCACACGACTAGAACAAACCCATTAAAAATGAGTCAATTAATGTTGATCTTGTGTGAGGCAAAGAATAGTACAATACTTTTGATATGTCTTGGTGCAACTCCTCTCCTATGTCTTGTGGGTTAACTATCAAAGAAACTCCCGCGTACAAAAACTCTTCAACAATGAAGTAGGGCAAAGATCAGTTGGAAAAAAATAGGCTGATGATCAGATCTTGGGCCTCTCCACCAAGATGAGTATGATATGAATGTCATGGTTATCTAATGATTGCAAAGAAAAACCATTAAAGCTTCTGCAAGTAATTCCTCCACAGCGAATCGTACATTGGTGTAGGAGGCCTGGAATCGTTCCCTCCCATTTGAATTTCGAAACTTGATCTATTTCCTTTCATTTGAATTTTAAAGCTTGATCTAAAACTAAGAATTAAAATCCGTGAGACAGCTTGATACGTTTACCGGGGCAAATCAGTCATTAAATATCATGTTAAGGATCTCAAAACTGGGGATTAAATGCGTGACATAACTTCAAATTGTTAGAAAGGCAAATCAGTCATTCGAATGTATAATCTGGCATATTAAGGGAACTCCGCCTGAAATAAGTCTAGGCGCATGGGCGAGTTGCCTAAACCGAAAATCATGTAAATTAGAGGCTTTAAACGACAATGTTAAAGGACTTTTGGCTAATTTTTCAACAAAATAAATTTGGGACTACTAGTCTTAATAAGAGTTAGTGTAAACAGGAGGCTAATTGGAGAAATAAAGTAAAATAAAATGGGAAGTTCTTCTGGCATTCCGGGCTTCCTAAATATCCTTTTCCTCATATCTTTTCTTTATGGAAATGAATTCCCTGTTTGAAGCTTCTTAAATATCATTTTCCTCGTATCTTTTATTTTTATGGAAACGAATTCCCTGTTCGGTCGAAAAAGGAAACTTCTCTTTCATCTGCCCTGCGTGTCACCTCCTATTTATCCTGTTCCTTTCTTTATTAGCAGAACCTTTTCCTTTGTATATTGTTACATGCTTCATCCAATCGTTTTCTGACCCACATGGCTGTTGAAATTGACAGTTGATTTAAAATTGGTTGTCCTGGTCCAGTGTAAATGTGTGACGCACATGATGATCAAACCTCCCTACTATTCTAGCCAGAAAATTTAAAAGCTGGGCCTCGTCTGACAAGTGGTCGTCTGCAACTGCCCGTTGATCCGGATCCCCCTGTTGGACGATCCAAAAATAAGACTCGGTCGTTCATCATCATTAATGGGCAGCAAGTCAAAAGTCAAAATTCAAAAGTCAATAAAGTAGGATAGGAGACATTGATCATAATGGATGTGGTTTTGTATTTATCCTCTCGTGAGTGAGGATGCAAATGAGTGTGTGTCCGTTTCTGCCATTTGTTCGGATGTTCCCACCTAGTCTATCAATTGGCCGTGAGAGAAAGGCGTCAATTTTGCCATGAGTGGAGGGGGCTCAGAGGCCAGAGCCCTTAAAATGAAGACAAAATTTTTTATAATGAAAAGCCTTAGAATTGGGTTTGGACATCTTTTTACAAGCCCTGAGATTTAAGGGCTGGGCTTGGACAACACTAGTCTGGCCCAGCCTTGGCCCTCTTAATGTTATTTATTTTATATAATATTTATGTAAATATAAACAAAAATGACCTTATCATAGTCACTTAGTAGTAATAGGGAGATATGAAGGCAATTTCATACCTACCTACCCATTACAAAATGTCCTAAAAATCCATACATACATACTTGGTTCATTTCATCTATATTTAATTTTTTAAGTTATGTATTGAACTTAATACATAATCGGTAAGTGTTGCACTGTTCCTTCTAATCCCTTTCTTTTAGTTTTATTGCTTCTTATATAGGTCTTTTATATTATTTTTATAAATCCTTGTTAGTGCAAAAGGGGGTGTACTCCTTCCTATTAATAATGATATATAGAGTTGCTTGGGAAGTCAATCAATTCATAGAGATAGTTTGTATGTGCATGAAACTTTAAGGATAATGGATGATCCAAATATCCTTTTAATTAGATAATTATAACTCTCAAATTTTAAAACTACAATAGTATTTGTTTTTGTGACTGAAATCCAACAATGCATAGCAGTCAGATCGGTGTTTAATTAAAAATAATGCCAATTGATAAAATTTATGTGAGTGTAAAGGGTTTAAGACTCTAAAAAATAAGACACTGCTGGAATGATTTCATATGTGGGAATTCATATGAAAGGTGTGAAATAGATACTCTTTAACCATTTTCAAAAGAAAAATCTTACAGACAACTTATATTCTCCCTATGTTTTCTTAATGGTTCATTTCCAATTTAGGCTAGACAAGATAATGCTCGATCGACACTCATATTATTGGTAACTAATAGTTTTCTTATTTTGAGGCTCTGGCCTTTGAGGGTATGGTAAGGGTCTAGATAGTGTAGGCCCTTCGAGGGCTTTGGCCCGACCCTGCATATATTGAGGGTAAGGCGAGGACAACCCCAGGCTAAGCCGGCCCGGCTCGGCCCTTTAACAACACTATTCCCACCAGTAAAGTATCGGGTTTAGAACTTATCTTAGGCCCTAATTGATAAATGAGTTTGAGTCTGGAACTTAATTTAGGTTCTAATTGATACATAGGTTCAGGTTTGGAACCCAGTTTAGGTTCCAATTGATAAATGAGTCCGGTTACTGGTTCATATAGGTTTCGACCCATGGATCTAGGACCCGAGTTATGGGTCTTTAATGTTGCAAACTGTAGCTCAAAATAAACTTTGGTTGGACATCTTTCTGTTTAATCTCGGAGATAGCATACTTGATGCACCCATATAAGTTGAATGATATCCTTATTTTAAACAAAATAAAAAATAAAAGAAATAAAAAGAAGTCATAACCGGTTTTGGAACTAGTTACTTGTCTTCTAGGAACAAGATCCGAGTCCTCCTATCGGAACCGGATTTGGAACCAACAAAATAGGTTCCGAGTCGAAATCGGAATTGGTATTTAGAAACATGTTGTATGGACCGGGTCTAATATTGTTCCAACCCGAAACCGTCTCATTTGCATCCCGACTTGTGAGATTGGTACAAAGTTTCTTGTGCTTTTTGTTATGCCATGTCATATTTTTCTTGTTGCCATTGACAGGGGAGGACCCATTTACATCCATGTGGGGGTGGTCGCACCTATTGGACCTCGGCCCACTTTTAAAACTATAAAATATTTTTTCCTTCACTTCGAAAATTCACATAAAGAATTAATCCTGCATCCGCCCCCAAAATCCACATGAAAATCCTGGGTTTTTTTTTTCTCAAAATCCAATTGCTTGTTTGGGTCTGCACGCCTCAAATGAAAATCCCCAGTCCCCCACACTAGATATGGATGATGATATTTTGTTTTCTTTCTTGTGAGACTAGAGTTTGGATCCTCTTAGTTTTTCACTTGTGAGGTTTTGTGGGCCGATTACTCGGACACCAGATGGGCTGGTTACTCGGACAACAGGAGGGGGCAGGCAGCTTGGACGTCATTGCTATTCTTGGTAGGTAGCTTGGACACCAATCGAGGCGGACTTTGGGTATTGACAGGCGGCTTGGACGTTGTTGCTATCCTTGGCAGGTGGCTTGCACACCACTGGAACCAAACTTTGAGTATTGGTAGGCGACTTGGACGTCGTTGGTACCCCCGGGAGGTGCCTTGGACACCCTCAGAGTCTCCTTCTTGCATTGCATGATACGTGTATTTGTGGTTGCCCATATCTAGATGCTAGGACTTACTGTGCACATGATTCCTTCATTAGTATTCATGTTTATAGGCCTAGCTAGCTATCTGTTCTTATTGTCACATGATTTATTTACCCATCTTTATTCATATTTGAAACATATTATCTTTTATATATTTCTTATCTACTTGTGAACCGTTGTTGACTTTTGTTTACCTTGGTGCGCAAACGTTACTAAAAGTCTAAGGGATCCTATCCCTAGAGGGGTGGGGGGGAGGGGGTGAATAGGGTGATCTACAAATTAATGGCCAAATTCAATTTCTTTCCAATTTACCTTTAACTAGTGATGATTATGTGAGTAAGTGCGGAAGATAAACAAATCAATCACCACAAGCCATTCACCATTACACAATGATTTATAGTGGTTTGGCCTCAATGCCTACATCCACTACCGGCTTGTGCTGATCAACACCCCACCGGATTTCCACTATTTATGCTTTTGCAATAGGCTAAGCAATAACCTTTACAAAGTTATTTTCTAGGCTAAACAACAACCTATACACAATACTTTTATATGGCTAAGCAATAACCTTACAAGCAAATGATTTCTCTCAAAGAAAGTGTCTTGACAAAACACTCTAAGAGATTACAATTTAAGCTTAAATAAATTGCCTCTAAATAGGCTGGTATGAAAGTGAAAATCAACTCACACAAACACACTAAGAATTACAAAGATGAATGCTTATGAAGTGTGTGTGTGTGAAAACTTCAATCAAGTTTAAAATTAAAGCTCAATCAAAATATATGCTTAAAGCAATTCAAAAGTTTAATGCACATAAAAAGATTTGATTGAAGTTATATGCAAATCACTTGAACAACTACAAACTTGTTAATGATATGAGTTGTATGAAAATGTTTAAGCCTAATCAAGTGATGCATGTGCAATGTTGTTTTCAAAAACTAATTTAACTAAGGTTTAAATGAATGAAAACAACAAAGAAGATTCAAACAAGAAATATAATCATGCTAAAAAGATTTTCATAAAACATGATTTGTAAAGTTTTAAAACAAAACTTTGTTTGAATCTAAGTGAAGAATCCTATGACTTAAAATCAAAGATTAAAGGAAGTAGAGGATTCAACACATCATAGTTAATATGCTTAAAATCATTTACCAATAATTTAGACAAAGCATAAAAATATATGATTAATAAAGGCAATACTTACTTGGTGGTTTAACTTTATTAATCCAAGCTTTAGCTTTCCCTAAAGACCCATTAGCCTTTCTTAGCTTGTTCCCCTTTCTTTTGCCTCAAAATGCCTCAAGAAGGGTTTCAAAGATCATCAACAATGGCTAAGGAATGAACTCACTTTTATAGAAAAAGTGGTCAAACGGCTACCTGTCGGTCGGTCAACCGACACCTCAACGGTCAGATTCCAACGGTCAAGAAATTTACCGTTGTACAGGTATAGGTCAGTCGACATGAACCGACAAGCTCAACCAACACCTGAACCGACATGAATCGACACTTGAAACGACAGAGAAAATCGAAAATTTGTAGCTCTTTGGAAATGGGATCGACAGAGGTCTCGGTTGGCCTCGGTTCCACTGTAGGTTGACCGACAGCTTGACGTCGGTTAACCGATAGCCTGAGACAAAAGAATCCCAACTTTTGCATTTTTTAAAGTGATTCTTTGTGGGGATTTTTGGGCCATTAAACCAAGCTTGGAAACATGATTTTAAATCAACTAAGTGCTTTTAAATTCATGAAACATAAAAGGCCAAATATAATTTAAAACTTTAAAACATAGGCTAGCTTGATTTGTAAAAATTCTTTTAAAAAACAAATGCATCCAAAATTTAAATCCAAAACATGCACAAACTATAATATTTACAATATTTAAAAACAATGCATGTAGAAAATCAGATTTCAAGATATTTAACTCAATGCATGTGTGAAAACTCATGAGATGCTAAAATGATAATGCATCCATCAAATTGCAATACATAAAATCCCTAACAATCTCCCCCTTTGCAATTTGATGGCAAACCTTTTATATATTGGCAAACTTTGCTCAATACTAAATTTTCACACAGTCTTCAGCTCGTCCTTGGCTGGACAATCCTTGAAATCTTCTTGGATGCTTCTTCACTTTAGCTTGGACTCTCTTCATCCTTCTTGATGCTTGGAGCTTAATCAATCTTCAAGCATTCTCTTCTTCTTCCTTTCTTTAGACGAAGCATCTTCTTTAGCTTCGAAGCGCTTTCTTCTATCATCTTCTCCCCCTATGACCATGCATTTACTCCCTTTGGGTAGCTTGAATACTCTTTCTCCCCCTTAATTCTTTCTCCCTCTTTGCCATTAAACTTGAGAACTTTCTCCCCCCTTTACCATTAAATTACAAAGGTATCAATTGAAGAGAGGTACCTACACACATGAAACAAGGAAAATACCTTTAGTAGCACCTGTTAACAAAAGTAATCGAAAATGAAATATATAACAGGGCATCATGCATGGGTAGATAGGCTATAAGGGTACAGAGCCAATATAAGGGTGAATTTGATAAACTCTAATGCTTCCTTAGAAGGTTTACTCCCCCTCAATCCATACTCTTCTTTTGTCAAACTTTTGACAACGATTTAACTAATAGGTGCAAGAAGAAGATGGTTTAACCAATTGAGGGTTAACTTCAAGAGAAGAATTAGATACTAATTAATAATGATAATTGACTATAAAGTTCAAATTGATCAAATTACCAATATAAAGATACCAATTGATGAATAAGCTATTGGATAATTAAAAAGCAAGGTCCAAAGGAGATAAACTATCGTGGATATCAATTGAAATAAAACTATCAATTGAGATTCAAGGATATGACAATTAACTCAAGCACTCTAAAATGGAGTTAAGGAATACACCTATTAGGGTTCATCCAAATTAGAGCTATCCATGATGAGATGGGGTTAACTTAAACATAGCATCAAACAATTTAACTATGAAAATCATAAGCTATGTAAAGTTTTGAATTCATTTCATACAGTCATTAGATATAACTATCATGCACAAGATGAATGAAATGAAGTTCAATCATGAAACCAAACCTCACCATTAACCAACCAAAATTATGAAAACATAAACATGGTGGTCAAGAGTTTTACTTATATGAGCATGAGAGGTGGCAATCATGAAGATTATGATGCTAATGGAATGTGACATAGAACAAAAGACATATGACTATCAAGATCAATCCAATGTACACAAGGTCTATCACAAACTCAAGATATGATACCAATTGGATATAGATACAAATTGAAAATAATACCAATTGATTACCAAATGAAAATATGAAACATGATTAAGAGCAAGCATGTGACAAACACAAAATTCCGACAAGCATCATAAAATGATATTCATCACTTAGAATAATATAACTAATGAGCATAGTGATGAATAAGAAAAATTACATAAAAAGATATAACTTAGTATAACATCCAGTTTTCAAAGTGTCAAGATCATAAGAATTCAACATCTAAGAAATCCATCAAACAATAGATATAATTAAGAAATACAAGGAATGGATTTCAAGGAGGTTCATATGATCAAGCACACTACTATGAAGTTGAGACATGTATAAAGAATAATACCAATAAGAAAAATACACATGAATCAACATCATAACCATAAAAAAAAATGACTAGTAAGCATAAATGATGGATTTGATAGTTCTAGTATGGTTTTTACAAGTGTAAATAAGATCACAACCATACAAGAAACTAATAGACATTTGCACATAAAAAGAATGAAACTAAAAGATGCAAATTGCCTATAACAAAATTCATTTCCATTTAAGTTAAGATAACTAAATGCATGAGGAAATGAAAACAAGGAACATGCTTTGATGTTTATAACTAATAATGTTTTAAAGCATTTCCATTCATACAATCTTCAAATCATTTCAATAAACAAAATCCAACAATGAGCATAAAGAGGATGATTTTGAAGATGACACTTTTTCAACTTGCATTTTAAAAGAGATAACTAATTTGAAACTCATACAAGTTGGTTTTTCAAAATAATAATTTTCCATATGAATGTATACTTATAAAACCATGGAAAATCTAATTTGATTCAAATCATTTGATTATCAAATATATCTAACTATGACATCCAAACAAATGATTTTAAAAATATCAATCGATTATGAAAAATCTAGCTATAAAAGCTTTTGAAATCACAATCAAATGATCAAGAAGAAATGCAATATAAGAGATATAACTATATGAAGGCATAAAAGCAAATCTAACATGAGAAAATTATAATCAAAATGATTTTGAAAACCATGATATTTAACTAGAATGATGCATGATGACTAAATCAATTGATTACAAATAAACATTGTATTTTAAGAAATGTAACTTTAAAAGAACATAAAATGCAAATGCAACATGACCAACAAAATGTTTTACCTATTAAGGAAAAGTTGGACAAGAAGGTGCAAGGCCTTAAGGTTTGTCTAAGTATATAACTTTAGGAATCCACCTAAGTCTTGAGATGGTTGGAGTTTGAGGTCTAACTTAAATAACTCACCAACTATAGGAGATTTGACTTGATAAATTTTCACTTTAGACTTATCACCATGGTCTTTAGATTTGACTAAATTTGGCTTAGGTTGGTGATTAGTCTTTTGAGGTTGGTGAGTTTGGTTGTTAGAGGATTGATTTCCTTTTCTTTTCTCCTTATTTCCTCCATTTATTTGACTTTTGAATTTGAAATTTAACTTTGCAACTTTCTTCAAAAGTTCTTTCATTTGTTTAGTTATGGGAGGAAGATTGAGAAGCTTTTTATTTATAGATTCTTTTAAAGTTGGTTTAACTTGTTTAAACTTTTTAGAATCTATTTTAGGAGACTACTTTTTAATAGGTTTAACTTGTTTAGTCTTCTTGGAGTCTTCGTTGATTTTTAGTGTCTTATCCATCATAGAGTTTTGAGAGGTTTAGGGTTCGAGATCTCTAGATTGGTCCACTCAATAAATCAACCCACTGGTGTGCAAAAAATAATAATCTACGCAGCGGAAATAAAATCACAAGCACACACCACAAGGACACCAAATTTAAGGTGGAAAACCCAAACCGGGTAAAAAACCACCGATCCGTACTGGATCTAATCAAACACTATGAATCTCGCAATTACAAGAAACTCAGATTTCTTCCCTAGATATCCCCTATCTAAAGACTGAAGTTACCTTGTGTCACATCACGCTTCAACGACATCACACCGTTGATTGCAACAGATCCAGCGCTTGACTCCTCAAATCTTCTACGCAAGAAGATGATCTTCTACAAGGGATGCAGAAGAAACTTGTCTCTCTAGAGTACTTGGCAGCACAACTCTTCAAAAATCTCTAGAGAAAATTTCTCTCAATTTGATCACAAATTCAAAACTTGAGAGATGATCTGTGCCTCTTTGGGTTGTGAGAAACACCCAATAAATAGCCCCTAATTCGTGCTTAAGACTCCTTGTAATTATCCACTTAAAATAAGAGTCATTTTTCAAACTTTCTCAAAGAGTCCTGAATCAACTGGGCTCTCTGCGCTACCCTCGCTATAGCGAGGAGGCATGATACTGCCTGTAGCACGGTTTTGTCTTCCTGCCTGTCAACTGTCAGCAAACTTTGTTGACTTTTGATTTAACAATCTTCCCCTTTTGGCAATTCGTGGACAAATCTCCTAGATCAATACAATAAGATCTACCCAAAATAAAAATCCAAATACAATGAGTTTTTAAACAAAAAAAATCAGTACTGTAGATCTTGAATTGCCTTAGCTTGTAGAGCTTTTCTGGGCTTCATTCTTCTCCCCTTGAATTTGTCCATAATTGACAAACAAAAAATCATCATGCAGCTTCTGTCAATCTTGATGCAGTAGCTCCCCCTCGATTTTGACTCCCCCTCACTATGATCTTCGTATCAGCACTGGGGATGGGGACTTGACCTCCTTGATCAGGGCTTTTTATGATTAGCCACCCACACTTTTGTAGTTTGAACTTTCAGCAGTGTGAGCAAATTCCTTAGGCAAATCAGATTTTCTAATCCAAATTGGAGTAGTCTTGGGTGGAGAAAAATTCTTCCGCCATTGCTTGGTCTTTGGTAGACTTTGCAGCTTCTTGCAATGGGGACGAATGTGTCTTTTCATTCCACAATGGTGACAAGTGGATGTGCGTGCAGTACGAGATACATTCTGTTTCTTGAAACTACTCGACATATTATTTGAAAGTGCAGTATGTGGAGTAGTATGTGCAACACTTGAACCAAAAATTATTTTACCTGTAGCATTTGAAGTGGATGCACCATGATCATAACCGAGACCGCTTCTGTCAAACTGAGACTTCTGACTACACAAGATATTTGTAAGAGTCTTCGAACCAGTGTTCATCTTGTTTAGTGAAGCTTTTTTCACTTCTAACTCAGACAGAGTGATCTTCAGTCGTCCTTGCAAATCTTCTTTTTCAGATTTCACAATCACTATCTCTTTCTTCAGATTCACTATCTCTTGTTCAGCCTTTTCAAGTTTTTGACTCTCAGTGGTCAAATTTTCAGCCATGCAGATTTTCTGACTTTCCAAGAGATGAACCTTTTCAAGTGCTTGCTCTAATTCAATTTTCAATGCAGAATTTTCTTCTTGAGCAGCTTTAAACTTGATAGAGATCTTATAGCCATACTTGGACATCTTAACACAATCAGCATATGTTTTATGATACAACGCTTCATAATCTTTCTCTTGATCTGACATCTCATCAGCATGATCTTCATCAGTATCATTATCAGATAGAGAATTAGTTATGAAAGCCACAAACTTGCCATTCACAGTTTCAGAAGTTTCAATTGAAGGATCTTGTTCTTCTTCTGATGACTGTTCCTCCCAAGTTGTGTTGAGAGCCTTTTTCAATGCACCCTTTTTCTTGTTGGCACACTCACTAGCATAGTGACCATAGCCATGGCACTCAAAACACTTAGTTCCTTTTGCAGAATTCTTTTTCGCAAAATTAGAACTCTTCCACTTGACTTGTTTTGACTTCATGTAGTCCTTGAAGCAATTGAACATTTCAGTCAAATCATCTTCAGCCTCAGATTCAGAATCAGACGCAATTTTCTTTTCAGCTTTCTTTCTTGATTCTGAGTTGGTTTTCAAAGCATTACCTTTCTCTTTTGATTTTCCTTTATCCAAACGGTTTGCTTCAAAGGTTTGAAGATTTCCAACCAACTGGTTTACCTTAAGGGTATCAAGATTCTTGTTTTCTTCAATAGCATCAACTTTAGAATCGAACCTCGAAGGTGGAGACCTAAAAATTTTCTTGACAATCTTGTTTTCTTGAATTTCCTCACCCAGATTGAAAACAGAATTGACAATATCATTCAGTTTTGCATAAAATTCATCAAAGGTCTCATCTTCTTCCATCACGATGGTTTCAAATTCTTTAGTCAGCCTTTGCAATTTAGATTGCTTCACCGTGTTTGTACCCTCATACACTGTCTGTAAGACTTCCCACGCTTCTTTTGCAGTTTTGCAAGTGGAAATCCTACGGAACTCTTCAGCAGACACTCCATTGTATATACTATTCACTGCCTTGTTATTACAATTGGAGGCATGCTTCTCATCCTTAGTCCATTCAGCTTTAGGTTTAGGAACAGTTTGTCCACTAACCATAATTGTTGGTCTGGAGTAGCCCTCCTCAACAATATTCCAAACATCATCATCAATGGACTTAAGGAACCCAATCATCCTTTGCTTCCAATAGACATAATTAGAACCATCTAGCAAAGGGGGCTTAGAAGTTGATGTCCCTTCTCGATTGAACACCATTCTAGAAATCTCTTTAGATCAAACACAGCAAATTAGTGTAACCCGCTCTGATACCAATTGAGAGGTTTAGGGTTCGAGATCTCTAGATTGGTCCACTCAATAAATCAACCCACTGGTGTGCAAAAAATAATAATCTACGCAGCGGAAATAAAATCACAAGCACACACCACAAGGACACCAAATTTAAGGTGGAAAACCCAAACCGGGTAAAAAACCACCGATCTGTACTGGATCTAATCAAACACTATGAATCTCGCAATTACAAGAAACTCAGATTTCTTCCTTAGATATCCCATATCTAAAGACTGAAGTTACCTTGTGTCGCATCACGCTTCAACGACATCACACCGTTGATTGCAACAGATCCAGCGCTTGACTCCTCAAATCTTCTACGCAAGAAGATGATCTTCTACAAGGGATGCAGAAGAAACTTGTCTCTCTAGAGTACTTGGCAGCACAACTCTTCAAAAATCTCTAGAGAAAATTTCTCTCAATTTGATCACAAATTCAGAACTTGAGAGATGATCTGTGTCTCTTTGGGTTGTGAGAAACACCCAATATATAGCCCCTAATTCGTGCTTAAGACTCCTTGTAATTATCCACTTAGAATAAGAGTCCTTTTTCAAACTTTCTCAAAGAGTCCTGAATCAACTGGGCTCTCTGCGCTACCCTCGCTATAGCGAGGATCATCCTCGCTATAGCGAGGCATGATACTGCCTGTAGCACGGTTTTGTCTTCCTGCCTGTCAACTGTCAGCAAACTTTGTTGACTTTTGATCTAACAAGTTTGATTTTACTTTCTTTGGTTCAAAGATGGGTTTAGACACATTGCTTCTCATTTGTTTGCACTCAAACCTAAAATGTCCTTTAATGCCACAATAATTACATTTAGACATGGGCAAGGAAGTGTTAGTGCTAGAGAATGAGGACTCACCTTTCACAAATGTGCTCGTGAATTTAGGGTCATGTGAAATATTCTTATCAAAACCAAGACCCATCATAGCTATCTCTTTTAGATTTACCCAATTTAGATAGTTTTTCAAATTTTTCTTCACTATGGGTAAATTTGCACTCATATTTTTGTTTGTAGGTTTCAAGTTGAGTGACTTGGTTTTTAAGGGTTGAATTTTCATTTTTAACTTTTGTTAGTTCAAGTTCAATTCCCTTAAAATTGTTTAGCCCTTCATGGGCAAGTTTTAATTCAAGTTTAATTTCATTAAAAACATTGGATCCAAGTTCTAGAGTATTTGTCTTATTTTGAGCATTAGATAAATTTTCTTTAGTGATAGTCAACTTAGATTCAAGATTGTTAATGTTTTCATCTTGCCTTTGTAATTGATCTCTTAGTTTCAAATTTTCCTTTTTAAGATTATCACAACCTAACTTTAATTCATCTTGAGCATTTTGTAGGTTATGCAAAGAGATCATAAACTTAGAGTCGACACAATTTATTAAATCTTCTTTCTCTCTAAGTTTATCTTTTGAAGAAACTAATTGTTTGTTTAGACTTTTAGATTTTTCTTCTAATCTTTTATTCTTTTTAACAAGCTCTAAGGAAAATGTACGTAATTCATTATAGGCTTGTTGGATGTCATCTTCATTTTCATTAATTTCTTCTTCTTTTAATTTAAGTTTAGATTCAAGTTGAGATACTTTAAATTCAATGTTTGAATCTCCAATAGATGGAAGAAGGGATCTAGAAGAATCTACAAAGTCTAGCATAGTGGAATCTATTTTTATGATTTTCATAGGAATGCACAACTAGGGTTTTGACTCTAGGTTTTTACACCTAATCAAGAGTTCCAAACACTTGATCCTAAAATATAGAGCACGAGGCTCTGATACCAATTGAAAGTCCAAGGGATCCTAACCCTAGAGAGGGGGGGGGGGGGGGGGGGGGGTGTGAATAGGGTGATCTACAAATTAATGACCAATTTTAATTTCTTTCCAATTTACATTTAACTAGTGATGATTATATGAGTAAGTGCGGAAGATAAACAAGTCAATCAACACAAGCCATTCACATTACACAGTGATTTATAGTGGTTCGGCCTCAATGTCTACATCCACTGCCGGCTTGTGCTCAACACTCCACCGGATTTCCACTATTTATGATTTTGCAATAGGCTAAGCAATAACCTTTACAAAGTTGTTTTTTTAGGCTAAACAACAACCTATACACAATGCTTTTATATGGCTAAGCAATAACCTTACAAGCAAATGATTTCTCTCAAAGAAAGTGTTTTGACAAAACACTCTAAGAGATTACAATTTAAGCTTAAATAAATTGCCTCTAAATAGGTGGATATGAAAGTGAAAATCAACTCACACAAACACACTAAGAATTACAAAGATGAATGCTTATGAAGTGTGTGTGTGAAAACTTCAATCAAGTTTAAAATTAAAGCTCAATCAAAATATATGCTTAAAGTAATTCAAAAGTTTAATGCACATAAAAAGATTTGATTGAAGTTATATGCAAATCACTTGAACAACTACAAACTTGTTAATGATATGAAAATCAAAAGATCACAAGTTGTATGAAAATGTTTAAGCCTAATCAAGTGATGCATGTGCAATGTTGTTTTCAAAAACTAATTTAACTAAGGTTTAAATGAATGAAAACAACAAAGAAGATTCAAACAAGAAATAGAATCATGCTAAAAAGATTTTCATAAAACATGATTTGTAAAGTTTTAAAACAAAACTTTGTTTGAATCTAAGTTTAGAATCCAATGACTTAAAATCAAAGATTAAAGGAAGTAGAGGATTCAACACATCATAGTTAATATGCTTAAAATCATTTACCAATAATTTAGACAAAGCATAAAAATATATGATTAATAAAGGCAATGCTTACTTGGTGGTTTAACTTCATTAATCCAAGCTTTAGCTTTCCCTAAAGACCCATTAGCCTTTCTTAGCTTGTTCCCCTTTCTTTTGCCTCAAAATGCCTCAAGAAGGGCTTCAAAGATCATCAACAATGGCTAAGGAATGAACTCACTTTTATAGAAAAAGTGGTCAAACGGCTACCTGTCGGTTGGTGTCGGTCGACCGACACCTCAACGGTCAGATTCCAACGGTCAAGAAATTTACCGTTGTACAGGTGTAGGTCAGCCGACATGAACCGACAAGCGAACCGACACCTGAACCGACACTTGAACTGACAAAGAAAATCTAAAATTTGTAGCTCTCTGGAAATGGGACCGACAGAGGTCTCGGTTGGCCTTGGTTCCACTATAGGTTGACTGACAGCTTGAAGTCGATTGACCGACAGCATGAGACAAAAAGTCCCAACTTTTGCATTTTTTAAAATGATTCTTTGTGGGGATTTTTAGGCATTAAACCAAGCTTGGAAACATGATTTTAAATCAACTAAGTGCTTTTAAAATCATGAAACATAAAAAGCCAAATATAACTTGAAACTTTGAAACATAGGCTAGCTTGATTTGTAAAAATTCTTTTCAAAAATAAATGCATCCAAAATTTAAATCCAAAACATGCACAAACTATAAGATTTACAATATTTAAAAACAATGCATGTAGAAAACCAGATTTCAAGATATTTAACTCAATGCATGTGTGAAAACTCATGAGATGCTAAAATGATAATGCATCCATCAAATTGCAATATACAAAATCCTTAACAGTTACCATCTATCCTCAGCCTGGTTTGAGGCGATCCAGGAGGATCCTTTGTGAGTAGATGAAGAATTCTTCATCAGTTGGAATTGGATTCGGTTTGGGTTACTTTTATAGTTAAAGCCTTGGGGCTTCACATTAATACTAGTGCCCTTCTGTAAGACAATCATATATGGGTTTGTGTTATTATTATTATTATTTTTTTCCTTCTTCTTTTTTGCTTGAAATGGGTCAGATTGTTGATTTAATGAGTCTGGGCAGTGAGTACTGTGTCCTGTGAAAAGGAAATGAATGGGTTTGTAGTTGCAGATGATAATTGAGTTTATGTTTTCCACTATGTGGAGTACTGGAATATCAAGAATTCTTCATCAGTTTTGTTGGAATTGGATTGGATTTTGGTTGCTTTTATCTTATACACACAGTTAATTATGTGTGTTTGTTTCTAATTCATAGGTTTTGGGCATTTTGAGCTAAGTTGTGGATTTGAGCATTTTGGATTTCCTCACGTTAAGGCAAGTGAATATATATTTATTTTTATGGATATGCATGTGTTTTTATGGAACTGTAGTTTTTAAATAATGGGTGGTTGCTTCATTCGTGACTGCAAAGTTTACTTGATGTATTTGTTCTCATAGCTTGTATTGTTCCAAGAGTCAATGCCTATCTTTGGGAACAACCATTTGCTTCTCCCTTTACTGTCTTTTTTTTTCATTATTAATAAAACTATTGGTATTTTTCAAAAAGAAAAAAATGGAATAGATTTGACAAAGATGTTGAACTCCAAGTCTCCAATTAATTTTAACTTTGGGTTAGCTTCCGCTTGGTTGCATCTATACTTCTGATAGTGCAAGTGAATGTGAGGTTTCCCCAATTCTTTATACAATGTAGAATCTAGTTTGGAAATACATATAACTTTTCTGATCCATTCTGATCAATCAATGAAGATTAGGGAAATGAAGGGCCGGGCCTCCTCATCTGTCAGTTCTTTTGACCATGAAACTCTGCCTGCGAAGCTTGTGCCTGGTCCAGTGCATTTGTACTGCCCATAGAACACTGTCCTGATTTGCAAATGAAGAAACAAACATGTACAATCAAACAATTTCAGCAACAGATTGATGTTAATCAAGTTGGATAGCGGAGATAAGAAGCGATGATCATTGTTGATGGGCATGCGAAAGATCAGGCCCTTCTGATGGTTGTTGGGTATGTTTTAACAAACTTCTGTTATGCGTTTTCTATTTTGATCAATTCAACGGTGGATATAGTTTCTATTAAGGTCAAACTGGGCCGGTGTTGAATTTGGATACCTGAGTCCTAAACTCTGGAAGAGGGTGATCAAAGGCCCCATTTTATTTATTTATTTTGAAAACCCCATTATTTTTTCTTGTTGTCTTTTTTTCTCTTGAATAAAGATTCCCTCTTACAAAAAAAAAAAAAAATAGTGGCAGTAAGACTCTTACAGTTCCCTGCTGGGGTCTCCCCAATTGTTCCAGCCAGGAGGGGTGATGATGTTGTCCATGTAAGTGTAGGCAAAGACAACTCTTGAGAAAGATCCCCAAGCCCTCCCCAAGTAGAGGGCTCCTGATCCAGTCACCTTGCAGTTCACAAATGAGAACCCTGAGTCCTCTTGGGCACTGTTCCTGCCCTGTGCTGTGAGTGCTCCAAAGGTTTGGGCTATGGCATGAACATGGCATCCCTACAGCAGATTCATACCAAATCTTTGAATCATCTCTGTTAGTAAAGTTTATAAGATTCTGTGCATTACCAATAAAATAGAAAACAGCTTACAACTTGGATTTTTACAAGAGAAGTGAATGGATGCATGACTGATGAAAGATAAAAACTGGAGCATAGTTTTAAACTCATTTTGACACGCCCGAGTCACGAGTCTGGACAAGTTGGAAAGACTCAGCTTGATGGATCAGCAAAATCAGGTGAGGCTAATGACTCTAACCGAATCTGAATAAATACTTGGTAAGATTTAATAGAGTAATTTGAATGGCTTTCCTAGTTAGAGGGCTTGGGTATTGATCGAGCAACTCCTTCAAAGTTGGAGGGTCAAGCACAAATGAATAACCTGAGTTGCCTATGATTGTTTTGTATTGTTTATGCCTATAAGAAGAAAAATGTTTGTTTGCCTTGTATTGTATTGGAGTGCTATGAGGATATGTGATTTATTTGTATTTCTGCAGGGATTATGGCAGACAGGTAATCACTCCACCCATGAAGCAATTAAATAGGAATAATGCAGTGGTTGGTGGGATGGGTTCATATTTATTAGTGTCCTGTGAATCTTGTAAATGAACAAACAAGAATTCCCTCATTGTTTTGGTATTGATTTGAATGGATGATCCTTTTCATGTATTTTTTTTCCATGGCCTATTTAGCTTGTATAGACTGCAAGTCCAGTATTTTTGTTTTTAACTGCAGGTCCAGTGTTTATTTGCAGGTTCTGTTTACAAATTTTATTTTAGTTTATTAATTTGTATTTGTAGCAATAAAAAAAATGTGGATTTAATTTTTTTTAATTAAAAAACAATTAAATTTTTTTATAAAAAAAAAACAATTAAGGTGCGTCTTGCGAGCCGTAAATTGAAACTTGCCAATTCTTTAATGGCCTGCATTTGCAAGTCGTAAAAACATATACTCAATTACAACTTGCATTTAGAGCCGTTAATCAGATTGTACACAACCCATTTACAGCCCACAAATGCAAGCTGTGTAAAACAATTTTTTGTTTTAAGTATTCACGGCGTACTACGTGTGCCATAAACTTAAGCACACCAATGCTTTAACGTTACTCAGATCGCGTCGTAAAAGTTTAGTATTTACGGCCTGCTTAGTAGGCCATAAATCTAGTCCAAAAAATCCTAACAGCATCATTTTCGGTGTGCATTAATCCTACTTACGGCCTGTATATGTACGTCGTAATTACATCGAACCTTTTACAGCAGGAGCTTTTACGGCACAACCCCCTTGAGCCGTAAATTTACATTTACGGCGCGCATGACGCGCTGTAAAAGCCCTGAAATGGTGTAGTGCATCTTGATTTAGGATTGCTCTATCTCAGCTTGTTGAATCTGGTTTTCTCTAAGCATAATGACCAGAAGTTTC
The DNA here is from genome assembly GCA_012931725.1 of Litsea cubeba. Lineage (NCBI taxonomy): Eukaryota > Viridiplantae > Streptophyta > Magnoliopsida > Laurales > Lauraceae > Litsea > Litsea cubeba. The sequence goes on along the minus strand of CM022952.1, from coordinate 32,480,237 downwards.
TTAATTTGGCCTTCTGTGCATCCATGTGAATTCTTTTTAGAAGCAAAGAGGGCTTGATGTATAACAGAAATGAATTTTTCATACTATGCACTGCCTTTGGCACATCAGCCGATCTCAGCAATCCGCCTTGAAGCTTTCCTCGTGTATGATAAATTGAAGCTCGATTTCTCCCCTTTTGAAGTTATGTTAGTTTCCATTTGGTGCAAAACACTTGGCTTTGGCATGGTTGAAACTAGATTGTAGACTGATTTTAACATCTCTGTTGGTCTTAACCATAACCAACTGAGAGTGTAATTTCCATTAAAGTGAAGGTCTGGGACTGGTTTATTTGTGTCCTTGGTTTCCTTCACCTCGGCTATGCACTACACGCATGTTCTCCTTGAATTTTCTCATGACCTGAAACAAGAATGTGTGAACCCTTTGCCTTTACTGTTACTGTATTGGTGTGTTCGGTTATGGCAAACTAAGTTTGAGGAGTCACTAAACACACAGTAATCAGTCTTAACTGTTTGTGAAAGTAAAATGACCACCAATAAGATGTCAAGGACTTCTTTTAAATTGGCCCTCAATGGTATCAATTGGTCAAAACCAACTAAATTGAGTTTTCATTGGGTGCAGTGAGTTGAAGCTTGACCTATTGTGATGGTCTGCTCGGTCGTGGCAAATTGAGCTAGACTCCCTTGGAGCATTGTAATCTTGAGGGCTAGAACTTTCCTTGATTTTACTCCAAGCCTTGGCTACTTTTGGCATTAGCATTTTACAATGGTAAATACCTTATATTAGTTGATTTTGGTATTACAAGATACAACCTTTTATCTACTTTTATTAATTTTATTTTTCTCCTCTTTAGGTTTGCAATCTTCTATTTTGCCTTGTCTCTGCAACCCTTTGTCTCCTCCCTACTTGGACAAACATCTCAAGTATCTCACTGGGGCAACATTCCCTTGCTTTTATTCATATTAGTACTGTTATATTGTTCTAGAATTTCTATCTATTGACTCATTCAAATCAAGGAACTAATTGTTTGAGGATTTCTGTCAGGTAGATATATAAATTGTCCAAATGGTGCTCCTTAGCAAGATTCATAGATCTTCAACTAAAAGCTTGCTGAGATTTGTTTAAAGGCCAAAACCGACAATTCTCACAAGTCTAAATATTTATAGCTTCACTGATAAAATATGCAACCTCAAATGTTGGGGCATTGTGTTGTTTTGTTTTGGTAAAATTTGATTGTGTTGTTATCCAAGTCCTCTTACTGTTATTATCAGTTTATCATTGCTATGTCGGTTGGTATTAATAATTCAACTAGTGTGGTTGCAGCAACCTTACTCCTTACTAATGATACTTGGATCTAAACAATATTAGCCATGCAATCAGATCATTCGATTTTTAATAGTTTGAGTTTACTGAACATTGTTAACTTTGAAATCAGATTCGATCCCTAAGCTTGTTAGATGAATGTTGCATCTTATTTGGCGGAGAATTTCTTTTTCCGTTCTTTAATTAATCTTTCAAATACTAGTCTCATTGAGGACTGAAAATCTTTGTACTATGCAAACCCCATTTCTAATTCACATGCGAGTTAATGTATCTCTCTGTCTTTCTTTAACAAATTATTTTTGCAAGAAAGAATAGCTAGTTTCTATGAGGATAACCCTTCAATTGCAAATAAAGATTTAGATCACGCGGTAGCCTTGGTATCTGGTGTAATTATATTTGTATTACGTGATTTTATTAACCATCAAATATAGTGATGAATACATAAGATCACGAACATGGATTGACATTGATTTTTTTTTACACGGATTCTTAGTCGTGATAATCGAGGACGCATAAAAGGCATGAGCTACGGAGTTTCAAAGACCTCCATCAAGTATTCAGATCCTTACAAGAAAGCATTACAAAAGGAACATGAATCGCAAGCTATCCTACAAGCTCAAGTGGATAATTTGGAAAAATGACTAGAAGTGGAGTCTAGGGATCTAAGGCATGAGATGGGCCAGATGTTTGCGTCCCTGTCTCAAGCAAATAAACAAATGCGGCCTTCTACCAAACGTGGGAGGAGAATGATATTAATAGTAGATTCCTTCTTAAACGTAATGAAATGTCTACATTGATAAAATAAAAATGAATGTGTTTCTAATGATGTATGTGTTAGTATATATGGAATCAATCCAGTAGATGATATTACAAATTGATTAATTTCTTTATTTATCAATATATTCATGCTTTCCTTTCATGAGATGAATGGTGTTTTATTACTTACTTGCACATAACCAATACGAATAACATGATGGTTCATGAGATGAATTGGAGTCCATAAGTATACTAGATATAATACATGTGAATGGATTAGATCCACATACAGGAGACATATATAGCAACCTTATACTTAAATGTCTTCACAACCAGTGATGAGATTTGACATCTTATCTAGCAAGGTTACAGCACTTTGATCATTATGAGATAGTGTGATTTTCTTGATCATCAAAATGTAAAATTCTGGATCATAGTGCTGGTACATTAGATGTATTGAAGGACCATGAGAAGCACCTTATGAACACCGTTTTTACTTTAAGGTCTGCTCTCATAATTCCCTAGCAATAGGATCTCAATCTTGAGACATTAATGAACTCAAGTTTCTATCTATTCATTTGTTTTGAGTCACCAATGAGTAAGGCCAATTGTAGGTCAACACCTCGGTGACTTGGGTACGTGGTAGTAGGACTGTGGGAACATTCAATGGTTAAGATGAAATCTATATTCTTTATCCCCTTGTGCCAATTAATGATTTTATCATGGGTAAGTGCGCACCCATTCTGATTAAGAGTTAATTGGATAGGTACTGATGATCACTATAATTAATTAGGGCTCAAGGATAATAATATATGAATTTAATTTGGAGGACAAGTCCAATTAATCCATGGATATAGATAGAGGGGTCTACTTGTGGTCATAGGGAAGTTTAGGGTCTTTTATGTAATTTATTCCTAAGACTGGAGTTCAATTGCATTTATATAGTAGAGTTATTTGCAATTAATTATGGGCCCGAATTGCACATGTGATGTGGGGTTGCATGTCCCAGCTAGAGACAGCTTTCTATATATGGAATCCCTAGTGGTCCCCACGCTAGCCCAATTATTAGAAATATACTAATTCTAGTATAACTCTAAAAGGAAAGTTACTATTTCTATTTTAAGTGATACTTCTAATAGTGGTAATAGTAAGTTACTAATTATTAATGGTAGTGAGACTTCTATTTTTGTTAGAAAGGAATTAGAAAGTTATTAATCATATTTGAAGTGAGACTTCTAATTGTGATTTAATAAGTTGCCAATTATTATGGAAGTGAGACTTCTATTTTAATTAGTAATAGAGAGGTTGCTCAAAAGTTATAAGTAAAGGAGGAAGCCCTTGGACGTCCAGACCTTTTTGTTCCAAAGTGTTGCATGCCCAACCCTTGGACGTCCAGCCCTCTTTTGTGCAAGAGTTGCACACACTTCCTCTATTGCCTCTTCTAGTTCTCTTTCTAGTTATTCCTTAGAGTTTTAGTTGCTTTCTCTTGAAGATCCCACCCATCTTCTTGAGAAAAGAGAATTTGATATGGGTCATAGCGTGAAAGACGATTGGGTCTTGGAGATTTCTATTTGATTCGTGAAAGAGTTCATCATCAAAGAAAGAACAAATTCTTTATTAGAGAACAACCGAGCTTCAAAGGTATAATCTAGCTACTTCCTTGTATAATGTAGATTTTATTGTTGCTTTTATGGTGTTGTTTTTATCTTCTAGATAGAGATATTTTCTGATCATGCTTGATGAGATTGAGGACATGAATCCTGGATTGGGTTTATAGCCTTCTGGATAGTTGATCACTGCATCAAGTTGGTCAAAACTTTTTGAAACCTATCCAAGTGGCCTACTTATTTCCAACAATTGGTATCAGAGCCATACTTCATCTCTAAACATGTTTAATCAGTAAGCTTATTCTAATCTTTGCATGAGATGCGAATAGGAGAGAGCGAGGGCTCTGTACGGATCAGTTTCGATAGATTTACTTGATTTATTAGTAGATCTATGTTTGGATAGTTACAAAAGGGTTTAAAAATGATGGAATGATGATAGGAGACCTTTGGAAGCATTCAGAAGTGTTTTGGAGGTGTTTGGGCTCGAATATGAAAAACCCAGAAATCTGGCTCCGTCAGCTTGGTCGACCTGGCCTCCTGCTCGGTTGACCGCATGGCTGTGGGCCGGTCGACCGAGCACAAAGGGACAGCAGTGCAAATTTTCAAAAATTTTAGTTTCGGGTCTATTTTGGTTTCTTGTTTTTCCAGCATTGTTTGGCAACCTATTTGTGTGTTTTGTGTGGTTATATGAGATACTAACATGCAAGTTATCTCTCATCTCCATGTGGCCCACAAGTCTTTTACTTTCTTTTATGGTTGGTAGTTTATTTTTGGCAACTTGTAAAGGGCATCATAGTTTTATTGTTTTCCCGGTTTAGGGCAAGGCATGGTGAATTACCCTATGAGTCTTTTTATTTCCATTAATAGATTACCATGTAAGTCTCATCGTCGAGGCATATGAATTTATGTGATTTTCTAAATTTGTAAATTCTGGCGATGTCTGAGACAAAGAAGGAAAGTGAAGTTGGACTCCTAATCAAAGAGTTTGAAGATTAACAAAAGTGTTTTGGAGTTGCCTAAAGAGTTTGAGGAACTCTAAAGTTTTGGAAAGTCTAGAAGTCCAAGAAGTCCATTCCGCTTGGGCCATGTAGAGGAGATGACTAGTTTCTATTTTTAACATTTTCTATTTATGGATGAATGCTTGATTTAGAATGTTTCCAAATATGATCCAAACATTTTACTAAAATTGGTCAAATCAAATTAGTTTTTGGAAAGAGTTCTAATGAGTGTTGATGACCCATGAGATGGACACATTGGTAATACTAATTTTAAAAATTGGACTTTCCTTAAATATAACTTGACTTAGAACCAATCTTTGGCCATATCATAAGAAGGTTTGATGTTCATATATGTGAGACCTAATACCTTAAAAGGAAATCCTCAATTATAAAATATTAAGAGGGAGCGGGGCATTTAAATTGAAAAATCCCCATGGTTTTCCACCATAGGTCTATTGTAAGGAAAGTTTTAGCCTCGTGCCATTAAGAGTATGGCCGTTCCCCACAGAGGGCTTTTATTTGTTTGGTTACTAGATATGGATCTCCTTAGGATAGTATTGGTGAGACGTAGTGGGGGCCCACTCCCCAAGGAGGAGTTGCCCAAAACAGTTGTCATGCAATGCTAGTTGGTGGGTCACTACAACAATTTTCACTTTTGCCGGCGCTTCAAAGGTCACTAAAACGCCGGGAAAAACCTTTCCCGGCGTTTTTTCTTACGCCGGCAATTCGCCGGCAATAATATGCCAACAATACCCTTTCCCGGTGAAATAAGGTGGTGCCGGGAAAAAGCTGCCCATTGCCGGCGTCATTTTTCGCCGGGAAGAGTAGTTTTTATTTCAAAAATAAATTTTAGAAAACTGTTGCCGGCGTTTTTTTGCGCCGGGAAAAGTAGTTTTTTTCAAAAATAAATTTTAGAAAACTTTTGCTGGCATTTTTTTGCGTCGGGAAAAGTAATTTTTTTCCAAAAATAAATTTTAGAAAACTTTTGTCGGTGTTTTTTTTGCGCCGGAAAAGTAATTTTTTTCCAAAAATAATTTTTAGAAAACTTTTGCCGGCGTTCTTTTGCGCCGGGAAAAGATTTACATTTTACAAAAATTATTTTTTCAAATTTTTTTGCTGGCTTTTTTTCTCGCAGGGAATAATTTTTTTTTATTTATTTAATTTTTAATTTTCTTTTCCTGTATATACATCAGTTCATTACAACTACCAACCTGTGTTACATGAATTAGTTGAAATTACTAAATCCATTGTCCAAAACCAAATTAAATCTACTACACATCCATTTCCATTCCAAAATCATCAAAAAATGAAACAAGAAAATTCATTCCACTTCATGTTAATATTCAAACATCCTTTAAACATTGAAAGCACTTCACCATTACCATTACAAAATTAAAACAAATGGTAACAATCTGCTCTATACCAACATTCCAACACTTGCACCATTGTTTTAAAAAACTTCATACATCCCATTTTAACATACAGCAATCTGTTACTCTGCATACTTGGCCTTCATGTTGGTTGCATCCTAACTGCATGGACTCTTTTTGAATAAAATTTTGAGTTGTAATTTTCATTCAATCTGCATAAAAAAATAGCAAGATTAACATATGATTAAGAATGTCATATGCACAAGTGAATTCCCTTTATGGTTCAGGGTATAGTTGCTAGAGTGTGAAAACTAATATGCATTCAGGTGAGGAACAAAAATCGAAAAAAAAATTTACTGGCATTAAATTTAAGTACATGCAAAGTTTGGAGCATGAGGAGAGAGCATACAATAAATCTTTTGCCTACAAGAATAAGGAACCACATGGATCAACTGGATGGACAACAAATCCCTGGAAAACTTCTTAGGATCAACTGAATGGACAACAAATCCCTAGAAAACTTCTATAGCAACTAAATTCTGACTGTATATGTGGAGAAAATGACAACTTGAAGGCAGGAGACAAAGTTCTAATCATTTTCTTACCATTTTGAAGGTAGGAATAAACTAGGTAATCATCATTCTAACTCTTAACTCCAAATCTTTCTCCCTTTAGAATCTCAGTCCACCGGTCTCCACATTCTTTTCTTTTATCAGTTTTTTTTTGCCCAAAAAGAAAAGGGACCTTCCACGTGGGGTCCACATCCACTTGAGCAACTTGCTTCAAGTTATTAGTCTTCAACTACTTTTTTTACACTTAATAATATGTTACGAGTTTTATAACAAACCTGAGCAAAAGCTCAAACGGACTTAATTTGGCACTTCACAAATCCCAAACTAGGAGATTCTGATATTTTGAAACAGGTTATGCATTTGTAGTATACTAGTTTGAGCCTGTTGAAACAGGTCTAGATGACAGACAAGTCCAAACCTTCTATTTTTTTAATGTCATGCAGTGTCTGCCTCAATTCTAAAACCAAACTTTACTAATCTACAAAATCAATTGATTATTATGTGCTGCTATATATAGTTGAACCATCAAACTCAATTCCAGACTCTATTCTATAATCAGATTGTCTTGTACGCAGATTAGTAAACTTGAGTTGAAAAATACTCAATACGGCCAATATGGATTGGTTTTTTCACTGAGTAAACAAGATAAAATCCCACCCCCAGTTGTTATAGAATTAACTAATGCTTTCTCTACACATACCAAAGAATTATGAAATGAAATTGGAAAAAAAAAATGGATGTCACCTGTTAGGCTCTGTAAAGATTTCTCAAGTTCCCAACATGCCATAACTGCTTCCATTGCATTAACACGAACATGCTGTTGCAGTTGTTCTTTAAAGGAACAAAGCACCTGCACACACCCACCTGCTGCAGGAACAATTATTCTTTAGAAAAAAAAATCGAAAAGAAAAGGAAAAGATAAATTTATCCTCTTCCACTACCTGCACACACCCACCTGCTGCACCACCGTGCACACACCCACCTGCACACCCACTGAACTAATCTAAGATCACATCACAAATCATGAATTAACAGCAAATTGTGCTGGCACCATACTGTGCCGGGTTGGTTGAGTCTAGCAATGAAACATGTCAATGTCTTGAATTACAAGTAAAATAGCAAATGGAATATCAACTATGTAATGACAGAACTTTTAAAAATAAAATAATAAAAAACAAAGCAAAACAAAAGGACTACACGTCAAGAGCCAAGTAGTTTTCTTACTGCAAGCAGTTGTTGACACCAAAAATGTCACTTTGCCCCTTCGAGATCCAAAGAGCTACATGAAGTCGCAACCTGCCATAAATAGGCAATGCTACTTACAAAAAATCAAATCTTGTCAGAACCAAACAAAAACTGCAAGATCCTTTAAGACAGCCAAAAGAGGAGTACACAAGAAGTTTCGGGCCATTTCAAAATCGTTTGGCCTAACTTCGCTTCTCCGGCAACTGAAAAGGAGCTCCTGGCGGCGAAAGCATCGGAGACACCAAATCTTCGATCGGAGCCGATGGATGGTCTCAAAATACATCCAAAAGGCTCCACGTCAAGTTCCAAGTCAAACCGACAACGTTTGACCCTACATCAACCCTCGAACAGCTAAATCAAGCCTCTCGGCGGCGAGAACCACCGAGGCCATCACTCATCAGATAGAGCACATGGACGGCTTCAAAATGCTTACAAAAGGCTACACGTCAAACTTTCAGGTCATTTTGACAACATTTGACCATAGTTTGACGCTCGGAAGCCAAATCAGGCCTCTCGGCGGTGAAGCTCTCCGGGACCATGGTTTCCAAGACAGAGCCTATGGATCATCTTAAAATGACTCCAATAGGTTTCCTGTCAAATTTCAAGTCAATCGGACATCGGTTGACCGCACATCAAACCGCGACGTCTTCATCGCGACAAAAGCAAGTCTACTGGTGATAGGACCCCAAACAGCTTCAAAACTCAAACAAAAGCCTATGGTTGGTCTTATTTATTGCTCGGGATACTTCACCTCAAATTTCAAGTCATTCCGACATCGTTTGACCCAGTTTCAGCTTCTGATGGAAAATCGGCAGCTCTGAGCGACAAAGTCTTCGGCTTTCTCAGAAAATTGAAAACTTTGCAAAATAAAATGCAAGGATTCTCATCAGGTTTTCTACAAGGAAATCAGGCCAATAAATAATAAAAAAAGTCAAGGAAAAATACAGGAGAAAAAAAGAATAAAAAAACAGCAAAAACGGACACAAAACGGGACAAAAGGGGGAAAAACCACCCCAGGGTCGCAGCCCCCGGCGACCCTGGGGCCCGGGATCTCCGGGAAGGCCTGCGCGATTCGAAGCGTCCAGCCTCTGGTATTTTCCAAAATTCATACTTTTGAAAAACCAAATCCTCTGACATCCATCAAAAATATGGGTTAATTATCAAGAGTATCGAAAATAACATTGATCGCCACCCGGTCAACCAAAAAAAGTGTGCTTTCTACCCGACCGATCGAGAAATCGACAGGACAGATGGTACCGACCCGCTGTTGGCAACTAACACCTGAAGTTACATGGTCATCCGATGTTGATCTATATGAAGATCCATCAATGATCACCGCCAGAAGAATCCCAAAAGACGCGGCACGGCCCGTGACTCTTCAACTGCTCGGCGACCACTTAATGCGATTAATTGACTAGCTTTATTACAGTCATTAATCCATTTCTTTGGACGGGCCAATCAGAAGCAAGCATTCGGGAGTTACAAGTCAAGAGATTCATGGCATTTAACCCATGAAACTCCTCCCATCATGGCGATTAAAGGCGATTAAATGCCCTCAATCTCCTCCGGCCAATCAGAAGCCAAGAAAAAGGAGTTACAAAATAAAGAATTCAATCTTGTAACTCCTCCCTTTATGTAGCTTTATGACAATTAAGGCTCATAAACCCTCCTAAATGGCTACCTAAAAGCCTATAAATAGGAGAGCTCTCCAAGAAGAAAAGGACAATCACAAACACACAGACAACAGACTGCAAAAAATCCGAAAACTCAGACAGCAAAAGGCGTCAGAAATCTAAGAGAGAAAACTCTGCGGAAATCCTACACCGACCACCGCTACAAGGTGACAAAAGTCCCTTGGGGGGGTACCCCCCCCCCCCACAAGGTCCTTGTCTTCTCCTTCTGCCTTCAATGGCTTAGACATGGCTTTTCAGTCCGTCTACTCGGCTTTTTATTGGACATAGGACATCCTTTTGGTCTTTGTCCTCTAAAAACCTGAGGTTATAGCCAAGCCAAGTGAATCAATAGCATCCTCTGTTCTCATCTGCATGGATGACGGCGAAGTCCACATATGGCTTGCGACCGTCAATCTGAACGGGTCCCCCACAATCTCCTGAGAAGTTAGATCCTCATTTTCTTGCTTTTCATTGTAGTTTGTATTTTTTTAAAGAGACAAAAAATCACAACTCTTGTCTTTCATTATTGATAAGAATTGTAAAACGGCTATAAACGCCAAAATCAGCTATAAACGCCAAATATCGGCTATAAATGCCAAAATCGGCTATAAATGCCAAAAAAATCGCCTTTCACGGCAAATCAAGAAAATGTCTCTTTCTTTAAATATATGTGCAATGGAAGACTTGAAAGAAGTTGATTTCCTTTTTACTTGCGAAGGTTGATCTCCGGATCACCACTTGCAATTCCAAGTAAAATAGAAAATCTGGCACACCCACACAAAGAAATGTTGATGCACGCCCCTTGCCCCCCCCGGTTACGAAAGGGTCAGACCCAACGGACTCCCACATCCGCCGACCTCGGTAGGACCAGGCGCCAGGAGCGCGGTCCATCAAGCTGGCACACCCGGTGGGACCCGTTCATTTGAGAACACGATGCTAGAAATAAAATATTTGCATATCATATCTTTTACACTATGCTTATATTTCTTTTCTCGATTCCTTGGCTGCTTTCTAATTGGTGGCCATGTTGGATTCCACATCTAAAAAATGAGAAGAGATTTTTTGGAAATTTCTAATTCTTTGAATTTATTTTCACTTTTTCTCTTTTCAAAAAAAAAATATAAAAAAAATCAGATTTTTCATTTTGAATTCAAAATTGAGAAACCTTGATCCGTTCCTATCGTTCATCGCGCTTGCAGAAATGTTGAGCCTGTTCGACTAAGGTTTTGGGCCATCGTTTCTCTTCGATGAGTTCATTAAAGATCTAAATATATATATATATATAAAATCAGATTTTTCATTTTGAATTCAAAATTGAGAAACCTTGATCCGTTCCTATCGTTCATCGCGCTTGCAGAAATGTTGAGCCTGTTCGACTAAGGTTTTGGGCCATCGTTTCTCTTCGATGAGTTCATTAAAGATCTAAATATATATATATATATATAAAATCAGATTTTTCATTTTGAATTCAAAATTGAGAAACCTTGATGATCCATTCCTATCGTTCATCGCGCTTGCAGAAATGTTGAGCCTGTTCGACTAAGGTTTTGGGCCATCGTTTCTCTTCGATGAGTTCATTAAAGATCTAAAAATATATATATATATAAAATTAGATTTTTCATTTTGAATTCAAAATTGAGAAACCTTGATCCGTTCCTATCGTTCATCGCGCTTGCAGAAATGTTGAGCCTGTTCGACTAAGGTTTTGGGCCATCGTTTCTCTTCGATGAGTTCATTAAAGATAAAAATATATATATATATATATAAAAAGACATAGACCACTAAGGTTAAACCAACTGCGTTCTTTGATCATGGTTGATTCAAGAAAAGCCTTGTCCAGAGTGTGGAGACAGCTTGACTGTTCTAGGCAAGGGTCCTCCAAACGGGTTCATTAAGTAATCCTACCTTTACCTGGGGGGAATTCTATCAATCAAGATTTCATAAGACCGGGTTAGGATACCTATGTGTACTCTCTCGTCTTTTAAAATAAGTTTTTTTTTTTAAATAAAAATTTTTAAAAATAAAAAATTCTAAAATAAAAAAAATCTTAAATTTTTTTTAAAAATAAATAAATAAAAAAAGGATTTAAAAAAAATCTTCTTCAAAAAAAATCTTCAAAAAAAAAAAAACTTCCGTCATTTTGGGGTTTAGATTTGAGAAATCTTAGTCTTCTCCTTTCTGAGCACTGGCGCTCGCGGAAATCGCTGAGCCCGTGTTCAGATTGGAGTGCCTTTTGGTCTCTTTGATGAACCCGATATTGGCCTTTTAAAAAAAAAACTCGTCATTTTTGGATTCAGATCCGAGAAATTATGGTTCATTTCTTTCTGAGCACTGGCGCTCGCGGAAATCGCTGAGCCCGTGTTCAGATCGGAATACCATCTGCTCTCTTTGATGAATCCAATCTTGACCTTTCAAAACAGAGAATCTCATCTCATGGATGCGGTCTCAAAACATTTGTGTCTAGCGGTACTAGTACGCCCTTTCAGGGTCTACTGTATTGCGACCGGCACATTTGTAACTCCAACTTTATATTCTTCTTACCTCGAGCAAGCTCTGTTTCTCGATAAGTCGAATTTAAGTTCACAATTGCTTCTAGCAGTCACTGGAATGCTCATTCTGGGCTTACCATACCTGTGATCAGAACAATTGTACCCTCTATGGCGTTTTGCCTTCTTCATATTGCTTGGGTCATCTTCCTCGAGCAATTTGAAAAGACGAAACCATAGAACTTCCCATTTATGATCATTATATTCTTGTGATTACTAATGGATGTAGTCTTGTTTCAGAAATTTTCGAAAAAAACTAACAATGGCAGCATCGCTTACCATTACTTTCGATGAGAACAAGCACCAAGTCATGCTTCAACAGAAGCAAACTACGCGCACCTACAAGCGCCCCATCAGCTGCCGAAGCATCAACTCCCTTGGCAACTCTCTGAACTCCGGGTCGACCTCGACTCCCCGGACTATCATCTTTGGGATGCTGGGACCATTCCCACTTCCCGATGAACAAACTCTCTCCAAGAAGCAGAAACTCGCCTCTCAACGTGTCACTACCGTGACACCTAAGGCGAGCACCAGAAGGCCCGAAGCCCGTGGCAGCCCCACGAAGCCTCGACAAGCAAACGACCAGGTCTATCCCAAGACTTGGTCCCCAAGACCTTCACCAAAACAGAGAAGGTCCCAAACATCTACCAAGCCAGCATTCTTGGCCCCACTCAAGGGAAACCAGTTCTACCCTCTTGCTTACATGAATGAGGAAAGACCCATCTCCAACCTGACTTCCAAGTCATCCCAGCATGAGCCGGCTTGTTCCTACAAGCCCAAAATCAGATCATGCAACACAAGGCCTCTGCAAACACCTGCTAAGGCCTACAAACCCGTAGTTCGACCCTTCATCTCTACAGGGGCCGAACTCCCAAAATTCAAAGCTTCGCTGCAACAGGCGAAGGACAGGGTTCGCATCCTGTCCTTGCCCAACTGTAAAGACGACAGGCTCGGCTGCTGCGCCCGAGGGAGCACATCCTTCATCGTCAAAGCCAAGCCAGAGCTGACCGAAGCTCAAATTGCTCGTCGCATACGCCGCCGCGCGTCGTATAGACAAAAGAGACTAGAGAAGCAAAGGACCCAGCTTCCTACACTTCAAGTCTTTCCCAAATGGGTCGAAAAAGATAGACCCAACCAAGTTGCTGCCGTCCATATGGTTGGAAAAACCAGAAGGCGCCAAAAGTCAGCAACAAAAATCCATGTCCGACGTCTGATGACCTGCAGCGTCTCAAGGACAAGAAGACATTCAGAAGAATCCCCTGCTCCTTCAAGCAAAGGACGACAGAGTGATCCTTCCTCAAGCTCTTCTTCAAAAAGAATGGGCCCCAGCTCAGTCACCAGGACAGTTTCTTCGTTCGAGTCACGAAGGATGAACGTCTTGGCAACAAATTCTGAGCCACCACCCCGCAATCCACCTCTAGATGATGCGATCACCCGCATCCAGCAGTTGGAACAAGGCCAACAGAGGATTGAAACTCTGATGGAAAACCTTCTCTTCGCCTTCCAAAATCAGGCGGATAATGAACCTCCTCCGAATCATCAAGACGATAAGGTAAATGGAGAAGAAAATGAGTCACGCGCCTTACCAAAAAGAAAGCAAAAGAAGAGAATATACTCAAGGAGTATGGGATCAAGCCACCAAATCTCTTATGGATGGACTCGGTCCCATTCCCCACCAAATTCAAGCATCCTACTCTCCAAACATATACGGGGAAAGGATCAGCCAGACAGCACGTCATCCACTTCAAGATCCTGGCGGGAGCTATCGCGGATCAAGATGCACTCAAGATCCACCTCTTTGCAAGTACCCTAAAAGGTACGGCCTTCGACTGGTACTCCACTCTGCCGGAGGATTCCATCCAAAACTGGGCCATGCTAGAGACACGCTTTCTGACTCACTTCAAAGGTGAGGATCATCCCACTATGGCTCAGCTGTGCAGCCTAAAACAGGGGGAGAATGAGTCAACATATGATTTCATTCATAAGTGGAAAGCAATGGCATACAAATGCTCTGATGTACTGCCACAAGCGTCGCTAGTCGACATCTGCCGAAACAACATGAGAGCTAGAATCCGCTCCATGATCATCGGCAACAAATCAAAAAACCTGGGAGAACTCGTAGAAGCTTCCATGGAAGCAGAAACGGTGATTAAAGACCTCAACAGTCAGAAATCATCAAGAAAAGAGCCAACCGCCATTGCAACCTCAAAACCAAAGAAGAACGAGGTCCTCAATGTGCAGACCAAGTCAGATCCTCAGCCACCAAAGAAAGCTGAAAACAAAGCTGCTGGTAAGAGACCTGAACTCTCAGATGCCTTCAAAGAACGAGTAGAAAAGAAATACCCGTTTGATGAAGATGTTGATGAAATCTTCGGGGCTCTTGTGGCAAACGGCAAGCTCACCTTGCCGGAATCAAAAAGACCGGGCAATGTTGGCAAAACCAGCGATCCTCGGTACTATCCATACCACCAGATGATCTCGGATCCTCTCAATCAATGTTTCATTGTGAGGGAGAAAATAAACGAGATGTGGAAAAACGGAGTCATCACCTTTGACAAAAACTATGGGTCTGCCTCCGTCAACATGGTGACATGTGGACAAACATCAAAATCACCGAAGAAGAAGATCATTACTTCCTTCAAGGTGATAAACTCAATCCAAGCGTCCGAGGAACTGGTTCCTTACCCGACACCAGACGGACAACCCATATGGGTACATCCCGATCTCCTGGAAGATGAAAATTGGGAGGTCGTGAAAACAAAGCCTACAGCTGAACAGCGAAGGCAGGCTAGGAAGCATCTCCTCAAGCTTAAACGGCAAGAGAGACCCAACCAAAAAAGAAGTCAAAGAAAAGGCAGAGGCTTCCGCTACCGCTTCGCTGGAGGCAACAGAAACATCCCTTCCAGAGACTTCAAAGGGGGTAAGAAAATTCACTCTCAGTGATTTCATGCCACCTCAATTCAAAGAAGCCACGCAGGAGCTATCATACTCTTGCAATTCGGTAGTTGGATTCTCCATTGATGGATACGAGTCCAGCGACACCAATGATGGATTCGAATCCAACTACACAGACGAGTGGGAGGAGTCCCTTGAAACAGGAGCATATCTCTCCGATGAAGAATGGGTTCCCGAATCTCATCTTATGCCAGTAATCTGGTATAATCCTCTAGAGCCATAAGGATCCTGGTCTGAAAATGAAGAAGACCAAGAGGCTGTACAAGAAGATGCTGCTGACCCAGTACCTCTCATTACTCCAGTGGAAATCAACCATGTTGAGCCACAAAGAGTTGATGAAGAAGAAGATTTGGCTCCCATGCCTGATCTTGAAGAATATGCAAGGATCTTGCAGCGTCTCGCTCTAGAACAAGAGCAAGACCGCGTCAACGAGCCTCCTCGCAATCCAGAGCCTGAAGTCCCTGAAGACCATCAGGTACATCCTCCCTTAACTCCTGAAAATGGAGAAAATTGCTGGATAGACGATCCTCTTACATCCGAGGATGAGTCTGACTCCGATCAGGCAACGTCTCCCGTCAGAGCTTCCTGTAATGTGATAATTCGGGATTATAGCTCTTCCGAAGCATCGTCTGATGAGAGCACTTACACTCCGGCGACGCCTAGCAATGTATCTTCTGGAGCCACCTCGTCTCACGTGACTTTCACTGAGATGACACCCTCTCAGGTTTCTTCTCCTGAGACTGTGACTTCAAAGTTCACACCCTTCCTGACTGAAGAATTCCCAGCTATTGATGCTTGGGACGATGAATTAGTCAACGAAGAAGAAAGGTTGCTAGATGCTGTTCAGGACTTGTTCCCGAAAAATGCTCCGTGCAACATAATCACTGAGGATGGCAACTCCGCTGCTGATACATCCTCAATAAATGAAAAACGACAACCTCTTGAAGGTCCTTGTCACAAAGGCAGGTTCTCTCAATGCTCGACTGGCAAAATGGTCCATCCTTCTATCACAATTTGACATTCGGTATATACCACAAAAGGCAATCAAAGGGCAAGCTCTAGCGGACTTCCTCGCAGAGCACCCATTGCCTAAAGATTCTCCACTCAGAGATGATCTCCCAGACGAACCAGTCTACAATGTGGAGACTTTCTCACAAAGTGCCTCCTAGGACATGTACTTTGACGGTGCAACCAGGACAAATGAAAAAAGACAGCTGATCTCGGGAGTTGGCATCCTCTTTGTTAGCCCCGACAAATACATGATTCCACATGCATTCTCGCTACTGGAACCATGCACAAATAATGCAGCTGAATATCAAGCTCTGATCCTAGGATTGGAACTCGCCATCGAATCCGGTATCACCATGCTGGAAGTCTTTGGAGACTCTCAACTGATCGTCAACCAGATGAATCAGAAATTTGAAGTCAGGAAGCCAGATTTGCTACCTTACTACAACAAAGCACAATCACTCCTGCAGAAGTTTGACATCTGTCACATCACCCACATTCGTAAAAAAAAATATATACGTGCAGATGCCCTAGCTGGACTTGCCGCATCCATGGCAACCCAGGAAGGGGAAAACATGTAAATCACAGTGTGCGAAAGAAGAATCCTTCCTCCTCTTAACACACACCAAGCAGTTGCTGAATGCTACCAAGTGGTCGGAAGTCGGATTTCAATCCTTCAAACTTCAATCGGCGACTGGAGGGATCCGTTCATTGATTACATTATGTTCGGAATCCTACCTGAAGATCCAAAAGAACGGGTGAGCATCCAAAGGCGAACCCCAAGCTTTCATTTGGATATTCCTTCAAAAATCCTTTACAGGAAATCCTTCAACGGAGTACTTCTACGCTGCTTGTCACAACAAGAGGCTAAGGAAACACTCAAAGAAGTTCATGCTGGTCTTTGCGGAGCTCATCAGGCTGGTCCCAAGCTCTATGATCAGATAAAAAGGTTAGGATATTACTGGCCTACCATGGTAGCTGACGCAATGCAATTTGCTAAGCGCTGCCAACAATGCCAAATTCATGGAGATTACATTCACATGCCTCCAGAATGGCTGCATCCTACAGCGATTTCATGGCCCTTCGAAGCTTGGGGTATGGACATCATAGGTCCTATTTCTCCCCCTTCGAGCAAAGGTCATCGCTTCATCTTCGCCGCTACGGATTATTTCCCCAAGTGGTCAGAAGCATTTGCATTCAATGAAATGAAGACCTCATCAGTCCTTCAGTAACTGCGCACCAACATCATTTGCCGTTTCGGCATACCCAAAAGATTCATCCATGATAACGGACCACAATTCCGGGATCATCGATTCTACAGGTTCTGCGACAAATATAAAATCCAAAGCTGTCCTTCGACTCCATACAATCCGGCAACAAATGGATTAGCAGAAGCTTTCAATAAGACATTCTGCAAAATCCTCGAAAAATAGTCTCTAGTCACAAAAAAGACTGGAGCGACAAAATGTCTGAAGCTTTGTGGGCCTATCGAACCATCGTTCGAGGACCAACCCATAGCACACCATTCTCCTTGGTCTATGGATGCGAAGCTGTCGTGCCCTTGGAAGTACAAATTCCTTCCTTGAGGGTATCCTTGCAAAATGACATGACTCAAGAAAGCAATGTCAAATTGCGACTCCATGAGCTGGACAATCTCGATGAGAGACGGCTCGAAGCTCAACAAAGCATTGAACTTTACCAAGCACGCATGGCAGGATCTTTCGACAAAAAAGTCAGGCAACGCGCCTACAAAAAGGATGACTTGGTTCTTGCGGTAAAAAGACCAATGGTCTTCGTTCACAAGTCCAAAGGCAAATTTGAACCAAAATGGGAGGGGACCCTACGTCATCGACAAGGTTTTCTCCAACGGCGCATACGCACTCCTAAACATGGAAGGTGACAGATGTATGCTGCCCATCAACGGCAAGTTCTTAAAGCGGTACTACCCTTGAAGACTTACCCAACTGGGTAAGAGCAATGCTTGTACGACCAAATCGGTTTCCAGGTACACGCTCGCTAAACCCACCTTTTTTTAGAATTTTCATATCAAATGTTGAAATTACTAGAAATTTAAACAATGCTTACTTTTATCGTTTCATTGTTCAAAAAAAAAAAAACCCAAGTTTAGGAAGCTTTCCCTAACTTGACCAAAATTTTCAACCCTAGAACCCAAAATTCATGGTTTGAAACAAAATCCGGATTCAGGGATTTCTACCCTAGTCCACCCTGCCTTTTACCGCCAAAATGGTTTTAGGTCAAAACTTATGAACCTCGTGTCTTTAAACAAAAAAAAAAAAACCGCGGGGAAGCGACGCTTAGTCGATACTCGCACAAATTGGAAGCATGCGAACCAGGTTCGACACTTCCAAAATCGCAGGGAAGCGACATTTCGTCGATACTTACAAAATCCAAAACCGTGGAGATGCAACATTTCAGTTGATATCCACAACCCAAATTTCAAAGGTTTGAAAAAACCTAAAAAAAAAAAAACCATGGAGACGCAACATTTCAGTTGATATCCATAACCCAAAGGTTCGAGAAAACCACAAATTTCAAAAATCGTGGGGAAACGACATCAAGTCAGTACCCGCAAAACAAAATTTTTTTAAAAAGCAAGGATGCGACATTCCATCGATACTTGCACCCAAACTCGCGAGGATGCGACATTCCATCGATACTCGCAACCGAATGAGCAAGGATGCGACATTCCATCGATACTTGCAAGAACATTCAGCAGGGAGGCGACTTTTAGTCGATACTTGCATTTTTTGAAAACCAAACCGGCTATAAATGCCACAAACCGGCTATAGATGCCACCAAATCAAACCGGCTATAGATGCCACCAAAACAAACCGGCTATCAATGCCACCAAAATAAAACAGGCTATGAATGCCACAAACTGGCTATCAATGCCACCAAAATAAAACAGGCTATAAATGCCACAAACCGGCTATCACTGCCACAAACAAAAATTGGCTTTCAAAAAACCCGGCTATAGATGCCACAAACAAAAAAAAAACTCGGCTATCAATGCCACAAAAAAATAAAGCTGGCTCTCATGCCAAAACTGGCTTCCATGCCACAAGTAAAAATCTGGCTTCCATGCCAAAACAATCATTTGGCAAAAGATTTTCACAAAATGACAAGCTTTTGATCAAATCCCATTTAGCAATTACTTTATCACAAAAAGATTTAAGTAAGCATAGGGAAAACAAACAAAAAAAGAGGCATCCCATTTAGCAATTACTTTTATCATAAAAAGATTAAAGTGAGCGTAGGGATAACAAAAAAAGAGTACCAAAAAAATACATGTGGTACAAAAAAAAAGAAAGTGTTCACAAGCATTACAAAGAAGAGAAAAGTACCAAAAAAATACAAGTGGTACTAAAAAAAATGAGAGAGAAGGATGGTTTCTGTTTAAAAAAAAAAACAGGAGCTCAATCAAAAATGGTCTCCAGCCAAGAATTCAGCTCCTCAAGCAAACTTTTGGCCTCAGCCGTCAGGGATTCCAAGGCACGCTTCTTCAGGAACTTGCCATGAGATGCTGGGGTGGGCTGTAACCCTTCTTTCGCACCGGGAAGCTTATCTCGAGCAGTTCGCCATTGTTTGTTCTCGTCAGACTTCCTTTTAAGAACTCGATTGGCATCTGCAACCCGGCAAATCAGAGCACTCTCCCTATCACGAGCCTCTATTATTGCAGTCCACTTGGCAGCGACTTGTGCCTGCAAATGCTCAAGACGTTTCCTGGCCTCATCGACCTCCCTATCAAGGATGTTAAGGTCATGTGTCAGCCCAATGATGTTTAGCTCTTCTAGGTTCTTCTCTTGGACTACCTACTTCCTGCTTTCTGTAGCCTCATCCAGGTTAGACTGAGCCTTATCCGCAGGGTCCAAGAACATCTCCTTGAAGAACTGGTCATCAGGAAAACCCATGGTCTCAAACCACCTATCACCCCAGCTCAATGATCTTATCAACGATCGCCCTGGCACTTGTGACATCTAGACCAGCCTCTTCAGCATCACCGAGAATCTTTCGCACATGCTGGACCATCCCAAATTCGGCATCTAAGTGCCCAGAAAGCAGAGTCTCAATCCAAGAGCTCAGAACTCGCACCACCACCTTCTTCGCAAAAAGAAGAGATGGCCCAGCTGAAGATTCGCCCAACTCCGTTGGTCGCCTGCTCATGTCATCACCTGTTGGAAGAGTAACAAAAGAACTCTTTCTAGTCGAAGCTGCTCCTGCTCGGGAAGGAATCTCAGCACGAGGTATCTCCTCAACATTGTCAGAACTAGTCCCAGGAATCTCTACCTCTGGATCAACCTCTGGCATCCCTTGCTCTGGAAGCGACGGATCCTCCTCTCACTTCAAAACCTGCCAAAGAAACACAAAAAGGTATGAATATGATCCTGTTTGAAAATCATTATCAGGGTTATTACTACAAAATACCTTCTTCGACGACTGGCGGAAGACTCTCTTCCTCTATGAACTCATCGGAAGCATCATCAACATTTGCATCCATCGATGGTTCAAAGTCATCGGAATCCTGTGGCAAGTCAGCTGGCAAGAAAAATGTGTCAGCAAACCAAGTCACAGACACAAAAAAAAAAAAAAAAGCAAAAGAAGTCATACCAATTAGTGACTCTGGATTCACTCCAGAGTCCCTCGGTTCTTCTTCAGGTGCCCCGACAGGATCCGTCACCACCTCATCGGTTGGAACCTCAGGCATCATCAAGTCTTCCTCTGCTAAAAAAAAAAAAGAAAAGCAGAAACAAGAAGCAAATCAGAACATGGAAAAATCCCATGAAAAGAAATAGAAAGAGAAAAAGGAAGAATCATACCTTCACCGACGGTCTCTTCTTCTCGGCTTCTCTTCTCTGGAGGCTCGTCAGCATCCACTGGCACATCCTCATTGATAGTAAGAGGAACTTCCAAGTCAGGAGAGTCCTCATGCTGCCCCTTGCTGCGATGATGACTCCTCCTCCTCTTACTCCTGCGGGCTCGCTTCTTAGAGGAACCTGCCCCGCTGTCAGAGTCAGGTTTCCCACTTGACTCCTCACTGGATGGTCTACTCTTGCCAGTAGACTCCACGGAAGCTTGCCTCTGTGCCGCTTGCATCCAAGCACCAAGTTCGGCTTCCTCCTGTTCTAGTTGCTCTAAAGCCTCATCAGGTATTTCTCGAACAGCTTCAGAACCAATGACGCCCTGGTCACCGAGAAAGCCTATCTTGTGCTTCTCTCCAGAAAGCCCCTTTCCAGATGCTAGCTTCACATCAAGCTCCTTCTTGGAAAGCCCCCGATATGCCAAAAAGCTCTCCGCGAACCACTTCGCAAAGCCGGCAGTCCGGGAAGTCAACAACACGGGATAAGAGATCATGGCTGTAGTGTCTTCAGCACTATAGAAAGCCCATGCATTTCTCCCGTCCTGTAAACCTCCAAAGCGCTTCACCATGCTTGAAGGCGCTCCAACAACGCCTTGAGAAAAACCCAACTGCAAAGCAAAGCGAGAGGGTACATACGGCTGGATGTCGACGAAAAGATGTCTGCGGTACACCATCGTGCCGACACGTATGCTGAAAAGCCACTCTCTCTCTGCATTTGTCAAGGAGTAATGCCTTCCCGACCCCGCCCTGGTAGAGTCTCGGGAGGCACCAAAATCAAAAGCCTTCTTCCGCAACTCCGGAGAAAGCTTCACTGAAGACTGCCCCATCTCGACGTCCCTGAACCGTCGGATCCTCATGCGGGCAAACAAAAGTGATTCGGACACGGCTTTGCCCTTAGCCAGTCGAATCATCAGAGGATCATTGTCCTGTTCAGCACCCAGCCGGTGGAAGCCAGGACAGTGGTACACGTACCACGAATAAAAGATGTGGGTTGAAAATACCCAATCCATGGGAAGCCCAAGCCGAACCAAAAAAGCAGCAGCCTGTAGTTCGGTACACAGGTAGGAGTAAAGAGCTGGCACCAAAGCAAGCTGCTCTCCAAACGCCATCTGACAAGCCGAAAAAATACAATGCGGCCTGATGTGTGTTCCATCTCCTCCAGCAAAAATAGCCTCACCAAGCCAATAAGTGAGGTAAACAGCGAGATCTCTCCGCAGTGCAATGTCAGGACATATGGCGTTTGTACTCGCACAGAAATCTCTCAACTCTTCTTGCATAGCCAAGATCTTCTTCGAACTTGGATCCTGAGCCCTGGCTTCCTGGGTCACACTATCAGAAGACTCCCTGCTGTCAAAAAAGTTGGGGAACGAAGAGCTAGAACTCTTCCAACTGCTGGATCTAACTTTCAAACTCTCCTTCTCCTTCAAAAAATCATAGAAGGCGACAAGCTGAAAGTACAGAAGCCTGAACTCCTCAGACTGCCCCTCAAGGACGCTGTCAATCGGCATAAACTCCTCATAGAGTTTGCCAAGGATGGGCAATCCAGTAATGGCGCTCAGCTCCTTCAAAGAGAAACCAATCTCACCATTCGTCACAACGAAGGTATTGGTTTGTGGGAGGAATGACTCCAGCATAGCCATGAAGGCCTCGTCGGAAAAGATCACGGTCTCCCTAAAGGCACGGACCGCATCAAAAATCCCGGCATCCTTCAAAACGGCGCCACCAATCAGCAGGACACGATCAGTCCACGACTTCCACTCGGAATCAGCATTGAAACGGCCACAAAGTCGAAAAGGCTTTATCCAATTGTTGCCGTCACCGCTGAAAATACCAAGGCCCACCGGTCTCAAATCGACCGACGGATAATCAGAACCCTGGTAGCCGCTGGATGGCATCAACAGGTCCATGTCAACAGGCGACCTCTCCGTATATCGAGGAGAACCGCCAACAAAAACCCCGGTCTTGATTACATTTGTCCTTCTCACCCAGTTTGGAGGATCTTCCCTCTTAGAGCACATGGGGACAAGGCTTATGATCGAGACAGTGCGATCAAACGTCAAACGGGTAGCAACAGTCTTCTTCTCACCATCTGCTGTGAAAGAGAACTGAAAAAATCTCCTCTGGTATGTCATGTCATCAGGGACGGCATCACCAAAGAAGAAGGTAGGCTTGGGTAAGACACTCTGATCTTCCATTACCCATGGACGACTGCTTACCATGATCTTATAGAATTCCTTTTCCTTGAGAGCGATCAGTCGCTGTCTCATCTCATCTCTGTTGAGGGAGTCGCATTCTTCCAGATTTCTCTCAACATACTGGACCTTCTCAAAGGCCTGCTGAACGGCCGGATTAGAAGATCTAGAAGATCGACGAGGTATGCTTGTAGCAGGCTCTTTACCCTTGTTCGTTCTGGAAGAACCACCTGCAAAGGATGGAAAAGAAAAAGATCAAACATCAAAATGACAGAATCTCGCTAAAAAAAAATCTGGCGAAATTTTGACAGGATGCCGGGGCAATTCCAAAGAAAAGGAACCATCCCGAAAGAAATAGAAAGCTTGAAGATGGGCTCAACATTGCTGCGAGCTCCGAAACTCCAAACTTTCGAAACCTCAAAGTCCCCGCAAAATCAGGAAGGGCTCAACATCGCTGCAAGCTCCAAATTCCCAAATTTACGAAAACTTTCAGGTATGCTATCACATCATGCTACAATTCAATTTACAAAAATATACATGCATGAACATCTTGGTAAAAAAAAATGCATTATCAATGATGAGCAAAAAAAAAAAGAAGAAAAAGAAAACTTTCTCAAAAAAAAAGGGGGAAAGAAAACAAAAAAAAAAGGGGATGGCCCACAGGCCACGTGGCCGTACGGCCAAATCTATACGGATATGTCCGTACGGCCCACAAAAAAAAAAAAAAAAACAAACCATGAAAAAAAAAGAAAGAAGAAAAGAAAGCAAAAAAAAAAAAAAAAACGTGTGAAAAAAAAGAAGCAAACACGTGGAAAAGAAAAAAATAAGAAAAGAAAGAAATAAAAAAAAAAAGAAAGAACTTTTTATTTTTCCTACAATGGAGTTTTCTTGAAAAAGGGAACTTACTTGAAGCCATTGATGGAGAAGAAGAAAAGTCTTGAAGATCTTGAATAAGAAGAACTCTTGGTCTTGAAGCCCTCTTGGGATTGTTGCAAAAGAAAGCAATAAAAGCAAGAGATCCAACCTCCTCCTTGCTTTTATAGAAAAGTGCAAACCAAAGAAGGAAAGAAGAAAGAGGTAAATGTTACTAATTTGTAACCTTACCAAAAGAAAGAGATTAGAAAGATTCTTTCCCAAAAGAAAGATATCTTGAGGGATTCTCTCCCAAAAAGAAATCAATGAGAGATTTTCTCCCAAAAGATAGGATC
Source organism: Litsea cubeba (assembly GCA_012931725.1). NCBI lineage: Eukaryota > Viridiplantae > Streptophyta > Magnoliopsida > Laurales > Lauraceae > Litsea > Litsea cubeba. Next base: position 32,455,908 of record CM022952.1, on the reverse strand, counting down.
AATGAGGGATTCTTTCCCAAAAGAAAGATATCTTGAGATATCCTATCCCAAAATAAAGGGAACATGAGAGATTCTCTCCAAGTAAAGATATTCTTAGATATTCTCTATCCAAATGAGATATTTTTGGATATTCTTTACAAAAAAGACACCATAGGAGATCTAAGCCATTTCAAAAGCTTAAGGTCCCATCGGTTAGCCCATATGAGCCAGGTTTGACCACCTAGGCACAAAAAAAAATATTTTTTGAGCTTTTAGTCAAAGAGAAATCTCTCTTACCAAGAGCATACACAAATGGTTCCATGTCTCTTTTGAGTTGATTCGACCATACAAAAGAGAATTTCAAGCCCCATGAGCTTCCAAAAATCAAACCATCCAGCCTCATCTACCAAATTGAGCCAAAATCTTGAAATTGACATTCCACAAATGTCAAACCAAATCCTGGTCCCCTAACTTGCCACATACAGCTTGTTAGGTCACAAGACCAAAACCAAAACACCAAAACCTGATCCCCTAACTTGCCACATACAGCCTGTTAGGTCACAAGATCAAAACCAAAATTGATCCCCCGACATTCCACATACAGCTTGTTGGGTCACACGGTCAAAACCAAACCCGACCCCCTAACCTGCTACATACAGCCTGTTAGGTCACGAGGTCAAAACCCAAATCCACATCCCTGATGTCATCTTCAAAACTTTGCCTCGAGATGGTACGTGATCCCTTTCACTACCATAAAATTCCCCTGGAAGCTCAAAAGGCTACAAATACCAAAAAAAGACTGCTCAAAGACTCTTGGTCAAGTCACAGGCTCTCCTTCACAAATCTCTTCGAGGCACATCGACTACAAATGATAAGCAACTCGTCGCTGTACCTCGAGGGGGCATTTGTTGACACCAAAAATGTCACTTTGCCCCTTCAAGATCCAAAGAGCTACATGAAGTCGCAACCTGCCATAAATAGGCAATGTTACTTACAAAAAATCAAATCTTGTCAGAACCAAACAAAAACTGCAAGATCCTTCAAGACAGCCAAAAGAGGAGTACACAAGAAGTTTCGGGCCATTTCAAAATCGTTTGGCCTAACTTCGCTTCTCCGGCAACTGAAAAGGAGCTCCTGGCAGCGAAAGCATCGGAGACACCAAATCTTCGATTGGAGCCGATGGATGGTCTCAAAATATATCCAAAAGGCTCCACGTCAAGTACCGAGTCAAACCGACAACGTTTGACCCTACAACAACCCTCGAACAGCTAAATCAAGCCTCTCGGCGGCGAGAACCACCGAGGCCATCACTCATCAAATAGAGCACATGGACGGCTTCAAAATGCTTACAAAAGGCTACACGTCAAATAACAGGTCATTTCGACAACATTTGACCATAGTTTGACGCTCGGAAGCCAAATCAGGCCTCTCGGCGGCGAAGCTCTCCGGGACCATGGTTTCCAAGACAGAGCCTACAGAAACTGTCTAATATATGGGAGTTCCAATAATATATGCACATGTGCGCAATGTCCAAGCTACACATTAAGTGGGAGCCACAGTTTGGACAGCCTGACCCATATGTAAGATGTTCCACTCATCAAATTAAAATTACACGTATGTTGAATGTGCACCAGTACTCTTTTCTTCCTAACCCTAGCCTGACTTTTGGCCAGAAAATCTATACAATGGACCTACTAATGAGTGGCATCAATCATGCACTGGTGCCACATTGGAATAAGAACCTGCATGCAGGTGCACAAGTGACCCACATACCTGGCGAGTTCTCCCTCACTCTCCTCCCTCTTATTCTCTATTGATCGCGCCTGGCCTCTACCTGAAATGGCAGTAACTGGGGTAACACAAAAAAAAATGGAAGATGGCAGGGAGTGCGGATCCACATATCTGGGCTAACTGGCGAGCTCCCTTCTTCCTCCTCCCATCACTCTGCTGTCACTCTCCCTACTCCCCACTCGGCCTCCACCTGAGTCGTAACTTCTGCATTCAACTTAACAATTTGTTTATTTTCTACTTCAACTAGTCATCTTTTTTTGCCAAATCATTTTTCGTATGGAACTCACAACTCTGGAGATCACACTGAAAATATATTTCATTTCCAATTTAAAAACAAATGACATGGGAGGTATCACCTAAAAACTAAGGAAATGATGCATCTTCTGGAGTTACCTGCTTATATTTCTTGTAAATTCGCTTGGTTACTATGTTCTTGGATTCATCATTAATCGACATGGCATTGCACATCTTAGCCCGGTACTCATCATAATGATGCTCCCATCAATTCAAACAAGCTGAAAAGAACAATCTTGACAAAAGTTTTTCAGTTCTAATTTTGTTCTATCCCTTGAACCCTAATAGAAATTATCTGAACTTTAAAGTTTAAAGACATACAGATCAATCTAATGTTTGAAAACAACAATAGAGCAAAACTGCAGCCATCACACCCTCTGAAGCTTATTCACCAATTCCATGCCCATACATTCAAGCTGAAAAATTCAGTATATCATGATCAACAGTGGAAGATCCCAGGGCCAGTTGGAAGATGTGCTCAATAACAGAACATTGTGATTGCAGGGGTTTGTTTCCACTATCATTAGGAGTTTGTTTGCTTACAACAATTCTCATTGTTTGTTTGCAGGATTTTAGAGAATTTATATTAGGTGATAGACATTCTCCAAATGTTGTCTACCAGTAGGATTTGCAAATGCTCAAAGACAACCCAACATTGGTTTGAGGATATCTCATTTTTCAAACGTAAAATTAATAATCTCGATGTTCTTAGACAGAGTGTGTGTTGGATGTCTGAATAACTGCAATTTGAATACCTTACCAAAATTTTTAAGTATTCAAATGAGTCGTTCTCTATTCTGGTGTGAATTCAATTGGGCTTGCAAATCAATACCTTTAAGCCAAAAAAAGAATAACTTTTCAAATGAATCGCTCTCTGTTATGGTGTGCATTCAATTGGACTTGCATTAGGTGAGATTCGGTTTCTTGAGTTTCTTCTTGGAAACAACATTAACTATAAGTAGTCACTAATTAATCTTGATTATGAATTTATACAGAAAAAAGGAAGAAATAGACTTACAGATTGATTGACCTTGAAAATATAAATTAATTAACCTATGCATCTAAGATAATCCTTTTAGTTTTAGGATCTGTTATGGAGTCTTAGTTGATGAGCTCCCTATAAGAAATCTGCAGAAGACAAGACCCATTAAATAGTAGAGTTAATCTAACTCAATCCAGTGTTGTTTTGGGTTTCTTCCCCATGTGATTGGCAACGCCAAACACCCTCATATAGTCATACCCACTCAGACTCAAAACAAGAAACTTGACTCAATTGATCTCATCCAATGTCTAAAATTAAAGTTTAGGTCTTCCATTGTTTTCTTCATCTTGGGTTCAAATCAGCTTTCAGCAAAAACCAATGCAGAAATTGCATCTACTTTGGAAAATTAATCTTGCAGAGAATGGTATCACTGAACAAAGAAAAACCATTCTATCTCAGAAATCACTCCTAATATTCCATAAAAAAAACTTATCGCAAAAACAAACCCTGAAACAAAGCAGAAGGATGCTCCTCTCAATAAACATTAATCATCATATGAAAATTACCATCTAATATGAAACTTTGACCAATATGCAACTCATGTTGAAAATGGGGGTCATATTTTGTTGGCACAAGAGCCTCAACAGCCAAGTTTATTTATTTATTTATTTGAGGTTTAATTGATAGAGAAATGAACTGTTTTACTTGCTTTTATTCTGTCAATAAAGGAAAAACACCACATATAAGATATCCTCAAAACTCTAATAATAAAAGGAAAACCTTCTAATTTTTGGGCAATTTGGAGTCATTTTATGTAAAAGGAATTGGAATAATGCCCATCTGATCCCACCAAATATGAAATATGTCTATATATCCTCTACTGGGACCTTTTTATAGTGTAAAATATTGTTCTAAATGACATTTTACCAAAAAAAAAATGAACTATTTTTTATGCCCATCTGATCCCACCAAATATGAGCTTCTAGATCAGGAATCTATTGAAATTCCGCCAGATGTAAAGTTCAATGTACAGAATGAGATGATTAGTAAATAAAAGGAGAGTCTCTATAAGAGCCTGAACAAATAAGAGAGTATAACATGAGGGAGAAACTAACAGGAAATAGAGAAGTAAACATGATTAATACCATGCTCCCCCACCGGTCTCTGGCATCGATGTTAGCCTTCCGAGTCAGCACGAGCTTCACAACAGGGACATGCCCATCGCAGGCGGCAATGTGCAGAGCAGTCCGCCCATCCAAATCAATGTTGTTCACATCAATCCCCTCGTTCAACAAATCCTCCACGCCCTTCAGTCCCCTCGGCACGCCGCGAACAGCAGCAGGATCGTCGAGTCCAGACTCTCCGGCACAGTCAGTTCCTCCTTGGACGGAGTCTGTCGGATAGGATCCAGCGACAACTTCCTCCCGAAGCTGAAACGAAACGAGTTGCGCTTCGGATCGAGTGAGGTCTGTCGGCTGAAAGTGAATCTCCCGCTCCTCAACGATCCGATCGAGAACTGCCGCGAGATCCCTCGCTTCAACTGAGCTGCGATTTCCATGACCAGGATTCCAAATCAAACCTGGATTCCCACTACACCTCAATTGAAATCAAAATCTAGTCTGCCCCAAAAAAAAATGAAGAGAGATAACATGATCGAAAAGGGAGAGAGATAACATGTTCAATGGAAGAGCGATAGAGAACGGAGAAGAGACAGAGAGTATGATTTAGAGAAAGGGAGCAGGCAGAGCTTCAAAAAAGATTTAGAGAAAGAGGGGGCGCTGAAATGGATAAAGAGTTAGAGCGGGCAAGGGCGCGGGAAATAGAAATACTAGAAATTTTTAGGGAAAGGAAAGACTTTCCCGGCGAAATGAATGCGCCGGTAGAAGTTAAATTAACATTTATCATTAGCAGGAAACTTTGCCGGCGATCTAAGTATTTCGCCGGCAAGAAATATAGCCCTTTGCCGGCGATACAACTTTTACGTCGGCAAAAGATTACCCTTTGCCGGCGAAAACAATGATTCGCCGGGAACATTTTAACCTTTGCCAGCGAAAATATTGCACCGGGAAAACATTATCATTTGCCGGCTAAATAAGCTTTTTCGCCGGGGAAAGTTATACTTTCCCGGCGTTTATTGATTGCGCCGGGAAAAAATGCCGGTAATGCTGTAGATTATTGTAGCGGGTCACACTTAACTAAAATAGTGATGTAATTTCCCTAAGGATTTGCCTCATGTATTTTAGAAACCAAAGTAAATCGGGAGTAATAAAATATTTGGTATGAGATACCTAGATGATAATGAATGATTGGGATCATAAATAGTTAGTCTTAATCCTAATTTTGATCAAACTTTGATCAGCACCAATCTAAGTGGCATTTGCACTCCCCAATGAGGCATGCCCTAGGGGATTGGGATTCTGTTGTTTTCTGAATTTAGTGGTTATGAGGATTCCCACATGAATTTGGTAGAATACTAAACCATAATGTCATTTATATTCTTTTATTAAATGTATGGTTATGTGCTATAGTTTATTCAGCATGAATTTGAATACTTTCAATCCACTTGCGACCATCCTCAACCAGAATAAGTTGGTGGAATCCAACTAAATAGACTGGAAAAGGACCCGGGATTTTGTTCTGATAGCTTAAGGATGCAGATATGTCCATACCGTGCACTCCCTTTCTGAGCCTGAGCCCATGCACCGCAGTACGAGAAAGACCTTTACACCAAGTAGACCAAAGACAATGAGATGGCCAGATGTTTTATATAGGCATCCATGTCTAATGTTTTACAACACCAATATCAATCCTTTAAGTCAGCTTACCATATTATATTGAACTTAAAGGAGATGTTTGCGAACCAAGTCAGGCCTGCCAGGCAAGCTGCTATGAAGGTGCTGATAAACACAAGATGGCTGAGGGAACCCCACCATGCTGAAAATGATATTTGCATTGAATGAGTTAGATGTACTCGGTGTTACGATTGATACAGAATCACATATCGACATGATCCTTCAGTCACTACCGGATTCATTCAATCATTTCGAGATCAATTATAATAAATTGGAAATGACCATAGCTAAGTTGTCTCACTAGCTGGTAGTTGGTAGTGACAGAGGAAATCATGAAGAAAAAGGAAAATCCCCTCAAGACAGAAAAGTCATTTGCTACGTCCAAGCCAAAAGGCAAAGACCAGGATAGCAAGAAGAAATCAGTCCCCAAGGGTCCTAAGGTGGAGAATGGTTCTACTCGTGGTATGGCCAAGGCTAAGGGTACGGGAGTAAAGGGAAAATATTTTCATTGTGGTATGACAGGACATTGGAAAAGGAATTGTCCTGATCTTCTATCAAAGGAAAGGATCTCGGGTATGATTGAGTGACTTGTTTCTGAAGTTAGTTTTGCAACTGGTACCTTAGAGTCCTAGTATGTTGACTCCGGTGCAACTAATCACATATGCAATACGTTGCAGGAGTTCTGGAAAACCTGGAGGATTAGTGGCGGAGAAATCATTGTTAACCTGGATTGGAAGACAAGGCAGAAGCAATGTCAGTGGGAGTAGTAACTGTGTAATTTTCAGATATTAAGTTGATTTTGTTAGATGCATTATATGTACCATCTTTAAGACAGAATTTAATTTCAAGTTCTAGTATGGTGAATAAGAGTTATTCTATTACTTTTGGTACTGAAATTGTCATAAAGAGGAACGATATTTTTATATGTTTTGGCAAGGTAATCAATGGCCTTTATTTCTTAACTCTCATAATGTATGACATACATGACACTGGGATTAATAATAGACCATCATTAAAGAAGAAGTCACCTTCATCTAATCCAACAAAACTTTGGCTCTTAAGGTTAGGTCATATAAATCTAAATAGGATTGATAGGCTAGATGGTATCTTGATGGTATCTTGCCTTCATTGGTGGTAGAACCAATGCCTGTCTGTAAGTCATGTTTGGAAAGCAAAATGACCAAAAGACCCTTTTTATCGAAGGGCAGTAGGGCCAAAGATTTATTAGAGTTAGTGTATACTGATGTGTATGGACCCATAAATGTTAAAGCGAGAGTAGGATTTGAGTACTTCATCACTTTCACCGATGATTACTCAAGATATGGATACAAATAACTTATGCACCGCAAGTTCGAGGCTTTTGAAAAGTTCAAAGAGTTTCGAGCGGAAGCGGAAAAACATTTAGGTAAAAGTATAAAGACTCTTCGATCAGATCGAGGAGACGAATATCTCTTCACTGATTTATGGGATACTCATCAGAAAATGGATTCTATCCCAGTTGTCTACTCCTGGTATGCCTCAATAGAACGGAGTAGCAGAAAGAAGGAACCAGACTCTTTTAGATATGATCAGGTCCATGTTGAGTTTCTCCGGATTACCTATATTCTTTTAGGGATATGTTTTGAAACTGCAATGTACATACTAAACCTCATTCCATCTAAGTCTGTACCTAAGACTCTCCGAGAGTTGCGGGGTGGGTGAAAGCCTAGTCCACAATATTTCGGTATGTTCGGCACACGTGCTAAAGGTTAAGATGGTTAAGTTGGAATCGAAGTTGGAAGTATGCACGTTTATCCCAAAGGAACTAAAGGTTAGTTGTTCTATAATCCCAGAGAGCAGAAAATGCTTGATTGCACCAATGCGGTTTTTCTGGAGGAAGATTATATGATTGACCAGAAATCTTTAGAAAATGTTATTTTGGAAGAAATTCAAGAGAAACAAATTCCAAATTCAAGAATAACTGAACTTGAAGAAAATCCGCCTATACCTGACTCAGTAGTTACAACAGTGCCTCGTCGTAGTGGGAGTATTGTCAGGCCTCCCGACAAGTTCTCATTTTGGGAGTCTTACGAGGCAATCCCGGAAGAACTGGAACAAGATTCCTGTAACTATGATGAAGTAATCAATGACATAGATTCGGGAAGTTGGCAAGAAGCTATGAAATCTGAAATGGAGTCTATGTACTCCAATCAGGTGTGGACACTTGTGGACTTGCCTGTCAATATTAAACCTATTAGATATAAGTGGGTCTATAAGAGAAAGAGGGGACCAGATGGAAGAGTTTAGACCTTTGTGGTCAGGCTTGTTGCAAAAGGATATACTCAGAAAGATGGTATCGATTATGAGGAAACCTTCTCGCTGGTAGCCATGCTAAAGTCTATCTAGATACTCATATCCATTGCGGGTCATCTCATATTACAAGATTTGGCAAATGGATGTCAAGACGATGTTTCTCAACGGTTATCTTGAGGAAGATATCAATATGATGCAGCCAGACGGTTTTATAGCTAATAACCAAGTCCAAAGAGTTTGCAAGCTGCAAAAGTTCATTTATGGACTGAAGCAGACATCCCGAAGCTGGTACATCCGTTTTGACCAGGCAATCAAGTCATTTGATTTTTGTTAGAATCCGGATGAGTCATGAGTGTACATGAAAAGTGAAAAAGGCAGGGTAGTTTTTCTGATATTATATGTCGACGACCTCCTTCTCCTAGGGAGTGATAGGGATGTTGTCAACAATAAAAGCTTTGGTTGGCTAAGACTTTTGATATGAAGGACTTGAGAGAAGCTAACTACATCCTAGGGATCAAACTCCATTGAAACCGGAAAAATAGGATGATAGGCTTATCCCAAGCTGCGTACATAGATAAGGTGCTGGTACGGTTTGCTATGCTTTGTGCTAGACCGGATATCTATCACGCAGTGGGCCTAGTCAGCAGATACCAGTCTAACCCAGTTCATTATCATTGGATTGCTGTAAGATGTGTTCTCAAATATTTGAGAAGGACTAGTGATCACATGTTGATTTGCGGCAGTGATGAGTTGATTCCAGTCGGATACATAGATACTAACATCAAGTTAGATATGGATTCCAGGAAATCAACCTCTGGGTATGTGTTTATGCTGTAGCCGCTTGAGAAGCAGCTAAGGAAGCAGCTTGGCTCTAAAGATTCCTTATGGAACTTAGAGTGATACTTTTGGTGCGATAGTCGCTCACATATTACTGTGATAATAGCAGGGCAGTCGCTCAGTCCAAGGAACCCAGGAGCTAAAAGCATGTACAGAGGAAGTAATACATGGTCAGATAGATTGTGCGGAGAGGTGATGTTACGATCACCAAGATAGCCTCTGCAGATAATCTGGTAGATGCCTTTACTAAGCCTTTGACTACCAAAGTCTTTGAGCTGTATGTAGACGAGATGTGCATGAGATGCAACCCAAACTGGTATTGAGCCCAAGTGGGTGATTGTTAGTTTATATGGTTGTTAGTTTATATGGACTCAATCCAGCAGAAGATTTTATAATTTGATTAATTTCTTTATTTATAAATATATTCATGCTTTCCTTTTGTGAGATGAATAGTGTTTTATTACTTACTTGCACATAACCAATACGAATGACATGATGGTTTATGAGATGAATCGAAGTCCACAAGTATACTAGATGTACTACAAGTGTATGAATGAGATCCACATACATGAGACATGTATAGCAAATCTTATACTTAAATATTTTCACAACCAGTGATGAGATTGGACATCTCATCTGATAAGATTGCAGCACTTTGATCACTATGAGATAGTGTGATTTGTCTTTATCATCGGAATGTAAGATTCTGGATCATAGTGCTGGTACTTTAGATGTATTGAAGGACCATGAGAAGCACCTTATGAACACTGTCTTTACTTTAAGGTCTGCTCTCATAATTCCTTAGCATTAGGCTCTCAATCTTGAGACATTAATGAACTCAAGTTTCTGTCTATTCATTTGCTTTGAGTCACCAATGAGTGAGGCCAATTATAGGTCAACACCTCAGTGACTTGGGTACGTGGTAGTAGGACCGTGGGAACATTCAATGGTCAAGATGGGATCTATCTTCTTTATCCCCTTGTGTCAATTAATGATTTTATCATTAGTAAGTGTGCACCCATTCCGATTAAGAGTTAATTGGATAGGTATTGAGGATCACTATAATTAATTCGGGCTCAAGGATAATAGTATATGGATTTAATTTGAATGATAGGTCTAATTAATCCATGGATATAGATAGAGGGGCCTACTTGTGGTAATAGGGAAGTTTAGGGTCTTCTATGTAATTTATTCCTAAGACTAGAGTTCAATTGCATTTATATAGTGGAGTTATTTGCAATTAATTGTGGGCCCGGATTGCACATGAGATGTGGGGTCATGTGTCCTAGTTGGAACCAGCTTTCTATGGAATTCCTAGTGGTCCCCATGCTAGCCCAATTATTAGAAAGATTTTAATTCTAGTATAACTCTAAAACGAAAGTTACTATTTCTATTTGAAGTGATACTTCTAATAGTGATAATAGTAAGTTACTAATTATTAATGGAAGTGAGACTTCTATTTTTATTAGAAAGGAATTAGAAAGTTACTAATCTATTTGATGTGAGACTTCTAATTGTGATTTAGTAAGTTGCCAATTATTATGGAAGTGAGACTTCTATTTTAATTATTAATAGAGAGGTTGCTCAAAAGATATAAGTAGAGGAGGAAGCCCTTGGACATCCATACCTTTTTGTTCCAAAGTGTTGCACGCCCAATCCTTGGACGTCCAGCCCTCTTTTGTGAAAGAGTTGCACACACTTCCTCTCTTGCCTCTTCTAGTTCTATTTCTAGTTATTCCTTAGAGTTTCTAGTTGCTTTCTCTTAGAGATCCCACCCATCTTCTTGAGAAAAGAGAATCTGATAAGGGTTATAGCGTGGAAGACGATTGGGTTTTGGAGATTCCTATTTAATTCGTGAAAGAGTTCATCATCTCAAAGAAAGAAGCAAATTCTCGATTAGAGCACAACCGAGCTTCAAGGGTATAATCTACTTCCTTGTATGATGTAGATTTTATTATTGCTTTTATGGTGTTGTTTCTAACTTCTAGATAGATATATTTTCTGAACATGCTTGATGAGATTGAGGACATGGATCCTGGATTGGGTTTATAGCCTTCAGGATAGTTGATCACTGCATCAAGTTGGTTAAAAGTTTTTGAAATCTATCCTAGAGGCCCACCTATTTCCAACAGTATGTAGGGGAGCCAAGGTTCTCAGAGTCAATCAGCACACTTGGACCAAACAATCACACACACAGGAGGCCCATCTTCGTGTAAGTTGCAGCACATAACAAAGAAAAACATAATTGCTTATGGAAGACTAAAGGGTACGGAGTTACCGGAGGTAGGTTTCTACAAGATTGTGTTAGATGAGATTATTGATAGGAGTGTTAAATTGTTCGACGGGGAACACAAGTTAGAAGATGTCATACTAAGAGCGTGCTTGATTGGCCTATAATTAGGATCATACTTTATTAGTTTTCTATTTTTACTTTTAAGTAAATGTTTTGAGGGTGTAAGTTTGAGTTAATGTTAGTTGATGGACTTTTATGACGTGGTTTTAATTGATACTTGGATATTATATGAATGCATGTGCTTTTGATGAATGAAATGATATGGTTATTCGGGTTTTGTATGGATGGCTAATATGTGGATGTTTGAGTTTTAGATGGTTGACAGATATGGTTGTTTGAGTTGTTTAAATGGATTGTTATTGACATTAAATGGTTTAATCTTTGAAATATTTTTTTTTTGGAAAAGTAGAAAAACCACAATCGTTGACCATCATTCTTTATCTAAAATAGGGGCAGGTGTGTTTAAAAAACTGACAGCCTAAGAATGTCGCATTAGAAATTAGAAATTTCTACAGTACTATAGGTTGTCGTTTTTCCAAAATAAAAACCACATAAGAGGACTGTCGTTTTCCAAAAGCTACACTCCAAATTGAGTTTATAAAAAAAAAAGACTACAGTCTATGACTGTCGTTTTTTGGGTGTTTTTGGCATAGTGATACTTCATGTATGAAATTAAAATCCATCGATGGTCAAGAGTTTCCATTGGGATGAGGTCAATTGTTCACACGTCAGAAACTGCCAGAAGATGGATTTGGGTAGGAACACTGGTACCAACACATTTTTTAAGGAGATATACATGAAAGACTGAATGTAGGAGTGAGTTCGCTAAAGGTCCAACTTGTAAGGAAAAGGCCTAGTACATTAAAGAACTTCGTATGGCCCAAAAAATCATGGTGCTAGCTCAATGACAATTCCATGCCTCTAAGATCCATGGCTCAAAAGTGTAATGACTTGATATAAAAAAAATTGACCCTTGATTCAACAGTCCAATCCATTTGAGCCGATGCAAATCCAACAGATATGGTGTAAATGAGGGCAGGGCTTTGATGGTCCATTCAGATTAGTACCTTGGTGGGCCCCACATGTTGCCTCCATGAGAGTTGTATGTACTCGAATATTTGCCACACGCGAGCTGTTTGTATTTGCTGCACGCACAAATATATATATATATAGAGCTTCTCCTATGCACGCCTCGTGCATAGGGAATCTGGGTATGCTACGCATCGCTGGCCATTGGATAAGATCAAATAGTGGGCATTAATTTCACATGGGTCTGACGAGTTTTCTGTTAAGCAATGATATTTTCACCTGTTTTTTTACAAAAGCATGTACAAAGCTCATTGAATGTCTTCCTGACTTTCTCCGTTTCACAAGTAACAAGCTGCAAAACGAAGATCAAAACAGAAGACGAAGAGTGAAACCCATCGTCACTTTCACTCCAACTCGATCGGCAGGGGAAATTCGTGCATAGCCTTAATCCTCCGTCCCTTTTAAAGTTGTTTTCTACACCCCGTTTGAAACCCCAGCCAAGTACCACCCATTAGTTTAGTTGAGATGGCCAAAGAAACACAGGAGGCGAAGAAGGAGATGGAGATGGAGCTCCGATCCGATTAGACAGGAAGATGGAGCTCCCTTTCTCATCAACCGCTTCCTTCGTCCACTCCTCGTCACATTGGACCGCATCAGGATATCTTTCTTGCTTCTTCCTCCAGCCATGACCGTCAGCATGACGGCCAACTTTATTCCCGTCAGTGACTTTTCCTCTGTACTTGCTTTCGTTTTTTTTCTTTTAGAAGGATCTGTGAGGTTGGACATTTTTGGATGGTCTTTAATCTTGTTCATTTTATGTCCCCAAAATGTTTTTTTTTAATTTGTATTATCCTTTGATTAAAAGGGCAAAAGGGCAATTTTCTTTTTTCATGAGAATAATTTAAATTTTGCTAATCATTTAGGGTTATTTTGCCATTGTGGCAAATTGTCACCCATTGTGACTGCTAGGACAATGGCAAATTCGGGCAGACGCTTTTATGGTTGTGGAGATTATTTTGTAAGTTTGATCACTCTTATTTTAAACTAATTATAATTTATTTATTATTACATTCCATAGTATGAAGCTCATAACGTTTACCTATGTTTTTTTTTTAATGTTATAGGGGTTCGACAAATCCTGCAGGTTTTTTAGTTGGATCGATGAAGAGCTTCCTCCCTATGATAAGGAGTTTCGATGTAAACTGATCAAAGAGAATGAGAAATTGATTGAAGAAAATAGGAAACTAAAGAATGCCAATATCTGTTATTGTAGAGTTCTTCATTTCTTATTTTTCATGACTATATTGTACATTGGTTTCATCTATTTTGTATAAATTTAAGGACATCTAATGTAGCATTTTGTAAGTGAATCTGTAACGCCCCACCCCTTACACATGCATGATATTGTCCGCTTTGGCGCACTGGCCTCACGGTTTTGCTTCTGATGGGCTTCAACCCATCAAAAGGCCTCATGCTAAGTAAGGGTGTAAGCTCTACATATAATCCCAATCACTTTCCTCTCTATAGTCGATGTGGGACTCCGGGGCGTCACATTCCACCCCCCTTAAGGCTGCACGTCCCTGTGCAGTAGCCTGCCAGCCCCTGTAGCCTGCCAGCCCTCTTGGTCCGCCCACATGGAAGCCCGCCCACTTGCACCAGACCACGGCAGGGGACCCACACTCGAACTAGTCGAGAGTCGGCTCTGATACCATCTGTAACGCCCCACCCCTTACACATGCATGATATTGTCCGCTTTGGCCCACTGGCCTCACGGTTTTGCTTCTGATGGGCCTGAACCCATCAAAAGGCCTCATGCTAAGTAAGGGTGTAAGCTCTACATATAATCCCAATCACTTTCCTCTTTATAGTCGATGTGGGACTCCGGGGCGTCACAGAATCAATATAAGATTTTTAGTGTATAAAACCAAATTGTGTGGACCTTAATGTTTTTTCTTTTGGTACGAGTGACTCATTTTTCTCATAGGCCATTTCAAGCTACTTTTAAGTTTGAATCTGCAACAATTGTACATATGAATCATTCCAGTGGATCTGCAACAGTTGCAGCATCACCAAATTCAAGTTCCATTGTAGATTTCTGAAGGATGAGAAAAAAAAAAACCACTTAGCTTACTGAGCGAGTGGCTGCTTATACCTTCTAATTTTACGGACCCAAACATGAAATACATTTGATAGTTCAATTGGATATATTCCAGTGCATTGTATGTTACAGTTGAGGTACATTACATTAAGTGGTTTTGAGTTTTTCGATATTTGGACCTACATCCCATGCAACTACGAAAAGTTACAAAAGTACTATAGATGATTCAGCCCAGTGATGATCTTGAATTGCTAATGACCACAAAGTAGGACTTCAATCCAATGAACCTGACCATTTCACTTTGGCAGAATGGAGGCAATATGAGTTGATACATAACACAATATGACTAGCTATGAACTGATACATTAAACAATATGAGCTGATACATAACATAACCATATCATAAACACAGAATTATCATTTCCTAAACATATTGAAGGCCCAGCTTCTTCATTTCCTTCTTGTAGATTGTTGCTTACATCACTGTCAATAGAAAAGCAATTGAAGACCAAAGTTCGTTAAGATTTTCAAAAAATTTAAAGAAATCATATTATTTCATAATTGGAAATAATGGTTTTGAAAATAGAATACCTCTCTCTTGTTAATGCCGGACAATTTCACCTATCATGATGATCACTCTTCTCTTGCCACATCCATTTGCACTTTCTTGGTCGTTTCCTTGTCTTTTCCCTCATCGATATAAGGTGACTGCCACTACCTTTTTGTCTGACCCCGACCCAGGTTTAGTATGATTAGTTATTGCTTTAGCCGTAATTAGTCTCTAGCTAAGTGAGATTAGAGGATGATTAGCTTAGTTTTTATCTTAGATTTTAGTTTGGTTAGATTTTTCATAGTTTTGGAGAATTTTGAGGGTCGTTGAGTTTGGTTTGAACCGGCCCGGAGTGGCTCGTGTGATTTGTGTTCGTGTGGAAATTTATGTTTCATTTCAAAAAAATTCAATTTTTACTCATTTCGAATCGTTTTGTTTATCTCAACAAATTTTATGTTCCGTCCGTCCGAATTTGAAACTCAAAAATCACGTTTTTCGAGAAAAATGGGCGAAAATGACTGCATAATTTCAAAATTTGCATAACATGAGAAAAATACACTTTTTGGAAACTAGATTTTTCGACAATCAATTTTGTCTCTTTCGTCGATTCATCCGGGACCCATAGATAGTAGTTCCAGCCATTGGAAGATTTAGGACCCATGGGGCCCACGACCACTTAAACCCAGATAAGAACCCACGTTGGTTCTTCTTCTTCATTCAGTCATTTCTGAAATATCAGCTGAATCAAAGGGAGCACAACTTTCCTTCTCTTCCAGCCCCACTCTCTCTCCTCTTGCATGGTAAGGAAAACCAGCCCAAAAAGAAGATTCGATTTCATCTTCCTCTTTCTCCCCCATCAAGCTTTCCAGCCATACCTTTTGTGAAGGGTTTTTGCTGGACTCATCTTCCTCACCAAGCTCTTCTTGTGCATTTCTACACTTTCAGGTAAGAACTGGTTTTCTCCTTCTAGCCATGGGTTCTCTAGACCTTAGAGAAGCTTTTTATCTTGTATGCAAGGAGGTTCTTGGAGAACCCCTTTTATTTCAAAAATCTGGGATTTCTTTTGAGATGGTTTTTCCATGGATTTTGTAGCTTGGAGTTTGTGCTGAAAGAGGAGATTTCTGGGAGGATTTCTAGGACCTATTTGGAGTAGAGGCAAGTGATTGAATTGTTTGGAATGAATGCATTTGAACCTTACCTCTGTTTACAATTTTCTAATTTGAAAATGTGGTTTCATTTGAATGATTTCCTTGGTTATGTAAGGTGATGATGCCAAAATTGGTTTCGGACACCACCGGTCGAGTAATAAAAGCAAAATGCAATAATTCAATAATTAAAGAGGAGAGAGAAGGGATTATAGTGGTTCGGTCAAAATGACCTACGTCCACTCAGAAAGGCAGAGGTTGCCTGTGGTATTTTACTTCTCCAATGAGTAGGGATTACAGGCTAGGAGAATACAAGAGTAGAAAAATGGAAAGATATCAATTGCCCCCCAAGTGCTGGTGGGGCTCCTCGATTTATAGTCCTCCCCTAACAGATGGGGACGACTCTTCAGCAACATTTGCCCTGCTTTAATGGAGCCTTCGAACTGCCCTCGCACGAGGCAGGTGAGATATTCTCCACAGGACCTGGTAAAAGCGGGACTGCTTCCGAAGCGACGTGGCTGCCTTGACTTGGTCACTTCGTGGATTTGGACCTGAGTTTATCACGGACTGGGTCATTTGGGCCTGACCCATCATTTACCCCTCAATGCCCCGTGCCCAAAGAAAGCTTTGAAAGGGTGGCATTTCGAATATCCAGGTCTCTCCTCCGTTCCAAGAATTTTTAGCATTCGTGGCGAGAGAATCTGATCTCTTGGATGAGGCTGGACGCGCACGGGGTCTTTTGCGCCTGGTGAAGAGGTCCCTCGGGCGCCTGAGGAGGAGGTTCCCTGGGCGCCCGGGGAGGAATGCTTTGGGCACCCAGGCCTGAGGGGGAGGCCCCCCTGGGCGCCAGGAACATGCTTGGGCGCCCAGGGGGCCTTGCTTTTGGGCGCCCATGACTGAGGAGGAAGTCCCATGGGCGCCCAGAAGAGGTTGGGCACCCAGGGGGCCTTGGAACGCCCGGGGAAGAGTGGTTTAGGCGCCTAGGACTAAGGAGGGAGTCCCCTGGGCGCCCAGGGCCTTGGAACGCCCGGGGAAGAGTGGTTTGGGCATCGAGGACTGAGGAGGGACACTACAACAATTTTCACTTTTGCCGCCGCTTTGGTCAATAAAACGCCTGGAAAAACTTTTCCCGACGTTTTCCTTTGCACCGGCAATAATACGCCAGCAATACCCTTTTCCGGCGAAATAAGATGGTGCCGGGAAAAAGCTGTCCATTACCGGCGTTTTTTTTCGCCGGGAAAAGGGTTTATTTCACCGGTAAAACTAGTTTAGTTTTTCAAAAATAAAATTTCGAAAAAACTGTTCCCGGCGGTTTTTGCGCCAGGAAAGGTTTTTTTTTTTCAAAAATAAAATTTAGAAAAACTTTTACCTGCGTTGTTTTGCGCCGGGAAAAGTATTTTTTTTCAAAAATAAATTTTGGAAAAACTTTTGCTGGCGTTTTTTTGCGCCGGGAAAAGTATTTTTTTTCAAAAAATAATTTTAGAAAAACTTTTGCCGGCGTTTTTTTGCGCCGGGAATAGTATTTTTTTTTCAAAATTTAATTTTAGAAAAACTTTTGCCGGCGTTTTGTTGCACCGGGAAAAGTTTTTTTTTTAAAATAATAAATTTTAAAAAACTTTTGCTGGCTTTTTTTTTGCGCCGGGAAACGATTTACATTTTACAAAAATTAGTTTTTCAAATTTTTTTCAATTGCATGAATAAATTGAAACTACTAACTCCATTATCCAAGACCAGATCTACTACACACCCCAAACATCCATATTTCCAAAATCATCAAGAAATGAAATAAGAAATTTTATTGCACTTCATATTAATATTCAAACATCCTTTCGACATTACTTTACCATTACCATATACAAAATTAAAACCCATGCTAACATTCTACTCTGTACCAACATTCAAATTGATTATTTCATTGTTGCACCATTCCAACCCCTGCACCATTGTTTAAAAAAACTTCATGCATCCCATTTTAATATATAGCATTCTGTTTCTCTACATACTTGGGCTTCATGTTGGCTGCATCTTAGCTGCATGGACTTTTCAACAGTATCTAATTCTTCAATTTTAATTCGATCTGTATAAAAAAAAGAGGAAGATTAACATATGATTAAGAATGTCATATGCACAACTTTATGGTAGAGCCAACTTTTACTAGAAATCATACCCACATTTAGTGAAACGATTGACCAAAGCATGATTTTGGTTAACCATCACATCCATTGGTATAAATTATGTCCCTGCACAAGACATGGCTGCTGTTGTGAAATGTCTACATTCACTGTTGTGAAATCATTCCCAGCCATTTTCACCCCTGACAACATTTAAAAAAATTTCTAATGTAAAAGATTTCTCGAAATTTTGGCATAGTCTCCCCTGTACGTGTGACATTATATTATTTTTTACAACCTGCTAAGTACCTGTACATGAAAAAAAAAACACTTCATATAAACAACCCAATGCCCCAACACACTACAAAGTCATTCACCACTCGTCATCAAGCATACACCATTCAACCATAGCACTTCAATGCCCAACAGACTATAAAGATGCACCCAAGAAAAATTAGAAAGCTTAAGGGTCCTGATGAAAATAAATCATTGGGCACTGTGGTGGAATCCTTATAATTAGGGGAATCATTCATTGTTCCTTATAATTATGGTTGTGATCCAAATCATACCTAGTTGCAACAAATAGGTATAGGCTAGTGATGCAGGATGGAGGGGCTGGAGTCACTCCTATCATGTGGGCACCATATGAGTTTTTAAATCATGAGGCATCAAGTAAAGGTCTTGGTGGCAGTGGTTTTTCACCCAATACCCATGCGTGTTTGTGCATATGGAGAGAGAGAGAGAGAGGGAGAGAGAGAGAGAGTATTTCCATACCCTGTGTTACCCATGATCAGTCCTCCTACAGGGAAATCTAGTCTAGGCATATATTCCAGCAATTCTTGAAGCTTTGAAGCACAAATGTGAAACAAGTAACTCAAACATATGCAAAATCCAGATAATAATGTCAGGAATAATAGTCTATGCAGTTAAGCCCCAAAAGCAGTGACTGAGGGGTGTCAAGGATGATACTCAAACATGGATGATGGCCAGGGCAGCCAAGCACAACCCATTCATATTCAGCCCAATTATTATGGTAAATCGATAAAGAATGAAACATAACTTGAATTCTTTAATCAAGGAGCATGGTCACAAGATCAGTTACAAGTGAACAGAATAATTATCTCAAGCTTCAGATAGACAGAAATAATGCAACTTAAAAAACACATTAAGAATCCCTACCATACCTTGGCTCTTTGTTTAATTCTTCAAGCAAAACAAACATAGAGATGGAAATTATTGATAATAAACTTTTGTTTGAAGACTCACCACACCATTTAGTTCAATCCACATAGCATACTTTTACAAAAATAAGGTACCAGATGCATAGTATAATTCAACAATTATAGTCCAGTACATTATAGCTGCTAGTGGCCATCAACTCAAACAACAATGCCCTAAAAATCTCCTAGACTGTAAGATCCTAACTTTTCATTCATGACCTACGGATAAATGGTTAGTAGAATGGATCATATAATATGTCCAGGATAAAAGAAATTCTTAAATTTGTAATATGAAGATGCATGAGAGGTAGAGATAACTAACTTGTACAAATCCAGCTCTTGGAGTTCCGGACAGCCCACACCAACATGGATAAGGCCCTTATCAGTTATGTTGAGGCAAATTCCAAGTTTTAAACTAGTCAGTTTCGAACATCTTGAGATGGACTTGAAACCTGCGAAATCATAACTATATTAACTATGACAGCGATCATCACACAAAAGTACTATATGATGCTCAGTTTAAACAAATTAAAGGTTGTTCCTGTTCAGAAGTTTAAGGCGGACTTCCTTCTAATGATCTAAGCCATTCATCCGGATGTCCGTTATTGTATCAGTTTAGTTCACTTGTTAATCTTTCAGATGAACAAATACAGACCATGATCTAGATTTTATCAAGGGCAAAATTAGATGGTTGGGGTAGTATCATCCTACGAGATCCTACCTTCCATCCATAATAGGGTGGTCAATCAGATTAATGGTTCGCACCACCTACACACACCTTGCACCACTTGCACTCACCCTGCACCACCTACACACACCCTGCTGATCATTTTTCACTACAAATGCCTCACCACAAATTCGATGTTTATTTAAAATAAAAGCATTTTTCATATGGAACTCACAACTCTGGATTAATGGTTCACATCTTCTGGAGTTACCTGCTTATATTTCTTGTATATTCGCTTGGTTACTATGTTCTTGGATTCATCATTAATCGACATGGCATTGCACATCTCAGCCCGATACTCATCATAATGGGGCTCCCATTTCTTCAAACAAGCGGCTGATACTTCTTCACTGAAGCAAGGCAGCTGATATATCTCTACTTGCCAAAAAAATTTAACATCAGGAACAAGTCAACAACAGAGTTTGGTAGAAGGCACACATGGTGCAATAATGAAATGAATAAATCCTCACCCTCTGATGACAAATCTTTCAATTTAGATGAATTCACCGTATCATAGATTGATCCAAGGATAGACTTTGAAACATATGAATTCTGCCTCTCCAAAAAATGTGGGAACTTCTCTGCTTTTAAATCATCTCCCTACCACATCCCCTTGTACAGCCTCCCCTCATTTCACAAGAATAAAATACAAGACAAAAGACAAAAATACAAGAACAATTTCTATGTTTCTCTTCCTCATTAATTTGACAAGAATGAAAACAATTATTTCAATTAAAGTAAGTACCTGGTAACTTAGTAACTTCAAAAGACTTTGCCATAGTCTGGGATAATAAGAAAAAATATTGTCAATCAGTTATATGCCACAAAAAGCATCATGAGGAAAGTTGGATGTTCAACAACAAAGTGAACTTCCGAGTCCCAGGGGAAACAAATTTGCAAGATGATTGATCTATAGTGGTCTTTTAGAAAAGTCTGTGCACAGTTAAAAGAAGTCATGGCTTTGGGAGAAAATCCATATAAATAGTCAAAAATTCAACCCTTTCAAGGAAACCCTCTCTTTTGCACCAATACAAGTGAGGAACAAAGAAACCAATTAATCTAAATTCATAATCACAAGAGCTTACAAATGATAAAAGTTTGCTATATACAATACTTAAGGCCCATTGCACTAATTTTTCACACATTCAAAGTACATAACATTAAAAAAAAAAGAGCACAGAAAACAGTAAATGGTATGCAGGAATAAAATGGTGGGCTAAGTTTGACCCTTCACGCCTGTGAGGTTCTACATTGCCAGATAT
Organism: Litsea cubeba; assembly: GCA_012931725.1. Taxonomy (NCBI): domain Eukaryota; kingdom Viridiplantae; phylum Streptophyta; class Magnoliopsida; order Laurales; family Lauraceae; genus Litsea; species Litsea cubeba. The sequence goes on along the minus strand of CM022952.1, from coordinate 32,434,506 downwards.
CATGGACTTTTCACAAGTGAAACCCATTGCATTAACTATAGGACGTGGAAAATGGCATATGATGGGAGTAAGTTTGGCCTGGAAGATTGTATCTGAATCTAAGATAAGAAACATGTAAAGTAGAAATGAAAGGCATTCTTTGGAAATAAGAATAAACAAAATATGAAATAAAGTAGAGAAAAACAAGAAGAAATCAAAGGAAACTTTCCATGATAGATTGAAATAATCTTATTTCAAATGAAAACACAAATAGAGAATTTTCTCTTTTATTTACTACAAGAAAGAAATAGATTGCTTCAATAGGTGGGCCCAGTATTTGCACAACTAAACTAATAAATATAACATTCAACAATTCAATATCAAAGTTCTTGATAAACTTTTAACAAAAAAGATAAAACCACTGAAAAATCTCTTTTTGAAAGATTAAGGAAGTAAATGAGAAAGACAATAAAAATCCTTTTTTTAAGGCAAAACCTGAAGTTATTCCAAAAGAAAAGTTAAAACCGTAAAAATGTAAGATATAAAAAACTATGAGAAATGCGAACAATAGAACTTTGTGTTCGTTGTGCTTCTAGTTTTTATTTAGCATTAAGTAGGTCCCACCAACGGATTTTGTATCTTTCTAATGAGTCAAAGTGGATTCTTTTGTTATTGGTCCACAGTGAATGGTTTAAGAGATATGGATGGATGGTAACACAAGAAGGTAGATAAGAATTCCAATTAAGGCAAACTTTCCTAGTGCTGGCCATCTCAAAGGCCCAACTAGCCCCCTCATTATCCTTGAAAGGCACATTTGTGTATGTGCGTGGTAAAAAAAATGGATTCTTACAAGGATGTCAGACAATATAGAATGTCCCAACTGCTCAAAACAAATGCCCGGGTTTTTGGTAAACTTTTCTCTAATATGAGTTGGCCCTACCCTTTGATCATGTGACTAAAAAAAATCATATATGCTCAATCTCATGGTAGGGCTTGAGTTCTGATAAACCACATAGTACTGTTTCTCTGAGCTTAAGCTAGAGCTCAATTTAGTACAATCAAGCCTAATTTGACTTAACTGAATCCAAGCCCAAGTTGGGCTGAGCTCATCTTGGCTTGAGCTCTCAAGGTGGTTTGTTCAATGTTAAGGCCAAAATCTTGAACTGGGCTAAGCTCTGTTCAAACTCTAAGCACACCCATACAGTTATATAAATAATGTAACCCTCTTATCTGAGAGATGAAAAAACTATATGAATAATGTGGCAAGTTCTCTACTTTGGAAGTGTGTGCAAGTGTTTTCCTCTTTGGATTGAATCCATCTATCTTGCTGCATCAATGGAGATTTGACTTCTATAGAATAATATGAGTGGGGAGAAACTATTGGATGATAAGATCCAATACAGAGAATCCTTCATAGGAAAAAACAAAAACAAAAATGAATGTGACACCCAAATTTGATGCACATTGTACAATAGTCAACAAATTTATTATAACAGAAATTTTATTAGATTCATCTTCAAAACTCAACTTTCAGCAACTTCTTTCTCCACTTTTATTGGACATCTGTGAGGTTTTTTCTTTATTTTTTTTTTAAATATCAAATTCATCTTTCACATTTTAGATGAATCTTTAGCAGCATATTTTGCACAATTCTTGTGTAAGAATAGTTATCTAGATGAAATTTTATTTTCTCCTCATACAGTTTGAAGTTAAATCTATGTAGTAAACTAGTTACAAACAGCACTCTAGTATCTGTAAAGAGGACAAATGGGTTAGCAGGTTTGGTTCCTCAATTTCACCAGTATCCCAAACCAACGCACATCTGTATCCTATTTAGAAGGCTAAAAAAAAGGAAGGCGCAGGGAGGATGCTTTTGTAATAGAGGCATTGTGACTATGTTTGCTAGACAATCAACCATCCAAAAGTAAAATTGGAGAATCAAATAGTTCAACCATGCAAATAACTTCATAGAAGTATGAAAACAACGTAAAATTGTTAATTCCACAAACATACTTATGCATATCGCCATCCAATATCCATATATAAATCCAGTGAAATCAAAGACATGCAACAGTCTAAATACATATAACGGGTACACCCAGTAGCTTCCTAGGAAAGTGCATAGACATGTTATAAAAAAAAAACATCTAATAAAAAAATAGGAAAAGAACAGAAGATGTATTATTTACTCTGCCAGACTCGAAATAGAATACTGGAAAGGGTACCCTATCGAACAGGAAGTGTAGGTGCAGAAAATAATGACCCACAATAACAGGGGAGCCTTAGAGGACTTATCCAAGGTGGTGATCACTGGATGCCGTCCGAAAGCCTGAAAGAGAAGAGCAAACGGTCAGAGGACCCTGGCCTGGGCGGCGCAAGGCTCTCCGATGCCAAAGTCAGTGAATGAACTGGAACAATGGAAGGAGAGGAAGAAGAGAGGCAGAGAAACAGCTCTGAGGGTTCAATTGTGCGTACCTTGCATGTGAAATGCAGTTCTATTTATAGACGGTTTAGAAGATATCTTAGACGATATCTTGGTGTGGGTCCCATGATTCGACTGGGAAGTCATGATCAGCCCACGTTGTAATTAATGCGGTCCAATCCAGCCTCTGCATTTAATGCCAGTCGGATCAGCCCACGTTGCATTAGATGCGCGTCACGTTGGGCCAGATCGTGTTGGGCGCCTTTGACGGTTGGGGTACCATCGGATCCGCCCTCGGGCCTTACCCTGATGTGGCTTCAGCCGCTGGATGCCGCCTTGTCAGGGATCTGGCGAAGATTGTGAACGGCTGGATGTCGCATCCGTCTTACGAGCTCGCGCCCCCAATCCTCCACGTGGCTGGTGATGTGGGGGATGAGGGGTGCGAGTGGAGGTTCTTTCTTGCTTCGGCCTTCATCCTGGCTCCTTCAGCCGAGGTGGGAGTTCGCAGCCGAGATGGTCACATGGGGCGGCCGAGCTCGGTGCTTGCGGCCTGGAGCTGTCTGACTTCGGCTGAGGCCTCTGCCCCGCTTGCCGAGGTGAGTCTGGTGCCACGTGGATGGCATGTGAGAGTGCTTAGTCTCATCTGATGGCTGTGATTAGCGTAATCCTGGAGTTCTGAAAGTCTCCCCACACAATTGCCCCCTAGCTCTTGACCTCTTAAGCGTCCTAGCTTTTAGTGGTCGGAAGCTAGAAAACTCGTTTGGGGATGCGGCGATCATTGCCTGGTGTCGTTTCAACTTTTCTGAAGCAGTAAATGCTCTGCCCTATCTGTCCTGGGAAGCGAGTCGACGGCTACACGCGTAGCCTCTTCACTGATTGCGCTGTCCTATTGATGGAACGGGCGTGGATCGCGAAATCCGTCCTTTCGAATTTCGAAGGCAGTGCGCGCCGAGGGTTCTCTTTCCATAAAAAGGGTCGTCTTCTTCCTTTCTTGTTTCTGATTTCCTTTTGCCTTTGCCTTCATCTTTGATTTCTGCTCTTCCGCTGCTCGAGATTTCTCTAGCGAGGACGACCATAGGACGTGCCCGGATCTGTTCTCGAGTCGCCCCTTTGTCTTTGTAAGTCGCTCCGTGCCTCTGTGTAGCTTTTCTTTGGGGTTTCACAACTTTTAGGGTTTAGCTTTTGTCATCACTCCTCTTTTAAACATGGGTACCCCTAGGTTCGATTTAGATACTGAAGAGGGTATAGCCAGATTTAGGGCCGCTTTCAGTATCCCGGAGGGAGTCCTTCTCAAGCCGGCGGACTCCGTCGACTATGCCACGATGCGCTGGTCCTGCGGCTGGATGCCGTTCCCTCTGATCTCTGTGATCGAGGGCGGGGTCAGATTTCCCCTGCACCCCCTACTTAGGGCTTGCCTCAGTACCTGGTCCCTTACCCCATGCCAGCTGATGCCCAATGGTTATAAGGTCATCATGGGCACGGCGAAGCTGAATGAGATTCTGGGGACCGACCTAGGTGTCCACGATATCGAGGACACCTACGATATCTGCAAGGCTGGGGAAGGGAAATACTATCTCCGGGTGAAGCCGTAGCGAAGAGGCTTCGTCCTGGCCTTGGAAGATTCAAGTAAGAATGCCGAAGAAGCTTTCTTCTGTGTGTCGGGGGACTGGGAGTTCGGCGCTGGCGAAAGCAGGAGGCTAACAGGTCCCACGCCGCCCTGGAACAGTCCCAAGTAAACATCGCTTCTTTTCTCTTACCTTCTTTGCTTGATTTTGACGATGCCGAGCTGACACCTCTATTATCTGTTATGCAGAGGCAGGTGCGAGGCGACGCCGAGCCGCGAGTGAAGGCTGGAGGAGGAACGCCGACGACATCAACAAGGTTGAGAGATACAAGGGGCACGAGACCAGGTCGGCTTGGAAGCTGCTTGGATACACGCCGAGGTACCGTGGTCACTACCAGAGGACCGGAGTAGTCGAGGTGGACGAAGCGCACCCTGACCGTCCAACCGTCTCCGTTGCCGTTCCTGCCGGGATCCCTTTGACCGATCCTGCTGCGAGCCGAGCTGCGTCTGGTGCCAAGGCGTCCACTTCTAGCTCGGATCCACCGAACCTGACGCAGATAGTGGACGCTTACTCTTCTGACCGGGAAGGAGACATGGAGGGAAGCTCGAGGGAGCCAGTTGTGAAGGACCTGGCGGCCAAGTTCAGGCTGAGGTCATCATCTTCTGGGGCGCCATCATCTGCCAGTACCCGCTCAGCTTCGGGCTCGGGGGGTGCTGGTGCTTCTTCTGCTCCTGCCCCCGCTCCGAGCGGGGGAGTTCGGCGACGCTCGCCGGATCGCTCGAAGGAGGGGTCCCCGCCCAGGAAGAAGTCTAAGGCGGGGGAGAAGGACTTGGGGGCTGAACAGCCTCTGAAGGGCAAAACCCCTGCACGGGCCCCCGGAGTCAAGGCTCCGACTAAAAAGAGCGCACCGGCTGAGAAGAGTGCGCCAGCCGAGAAGAGCGTGCCGGCCAGCAAGTCGACCGGCGGGACGGCCCGCGAGCTCGCCATCTCGGCGGGGCAAGGGTCTGGATCGTCCTCCGGACCCCGAACTCCCCCAGCGCCATGGAGGCCGAGGATGGAAACGCAGCCCGGTAAGCCTCTGAACGTCGAGGATCGGCTGCTGGGGAACGCTGACATCATCGGAGCTCTCGCCAAGGTTTGCGCCCTGCCGCGGGACATGCGAGATGCACGAGAGGTTCGACAACGAGAGCCTGATGGTCTCAGCGATTCAGGCCAACCTTCTGGTAAGTGTTTTCAGCATTTTTCTTTAAGTAATTTAGCTCGACTGCCCCAGCTTGACCCATCTTTCTCCATTTGTAGAACGTGCAGAGACTCCTGACCGTGGTGGGACGGAGTGACAGGAACGCTGCAAGGGTCACTCAGCTGGAGTCCGAGAGGGATAAGCTGAAGAAGGAGCTGGAAGAGCAGCGGAAGGGAATGGAGGGGCTGAAGAAGGCCAGCGCTGAAGAGTCTGCTCGGCTGGCGTCGGCTCTGACTGATGTCGCCGAGCTCACGTCGAGAGCTAACCATCTGAAAGGTGAAGTCTGGGCGAGGAACAAGAGGGCCGCCGAGCTAGAGTCAGAACTGGCCAGATCGAATGCTGAATCGGCGGCCGAGGGGACGAAGCTGCGCGGGGAGGTGCTGGCCGGACGCGCTGAAAGGGAGAAGCTGAAAATGGCGAACGCCGAGCTGGAAAAGGAGAAGGCCTCCCTTCTGTCCGAGGCCCAATCCGCTTTCCAAAAGGGGGTGGACCATGCCACGGAGCTGTACGACAAGCAGGTGGAGGAGATCACCTCCATTCCGTTCGAAGAATGATGCCTGGCCGCACTGAGACGTGCGGGGGTTCCCGAAGACCATCCTGTCTATCGGGACCTGCCTAAATATTCGGACCCGGCTCCTGAGCCGAGCTCCGTTCCTGCGGCTGGAAGTACCCCCGACGAAGCTCCTGCAGTCGTTCCTACTCCCGACGATGCTCCAGCTGCCCCGGCTCCGAGCGATGCCCCGGCTACCAGCGACGCTTCGGCCGTGCCTCAAGGTGAGGCCTCTTCTGCCCCTGCTTCGGCTGAGGTGCCGGATGAAGCCCCTTCTTCCAGCGACGCTCCAAGCAAGGATCACAGTTTCGGCCGAAGCCACTGATCTAGCAGACATGGTGATCGACCTGGTGGAGTCGTCGAAACCACAGTAGGCTTGCTCCTTTTACTTCCCTTGGCCTTTCATCTGTAATATTTTTGCTTTCAACTTTGTAATACTTCCTGCTATTAATGAAAGACGGACTTCTTTTCTCTCTTTGCTTCTGGATTGTGATATTGAATGGTATTGAGTGCCTTTACTGTGACGCGTGACCCTCGAGGTAGAGAGAGTCAAACGGTCTTCATAGCTGTCTGTGCCGATTCTCCGTATTCTGGAGATCATAAATAGCAGTAAGCATGGTGTTACGGCCGATGAGAGAAACGGGCGGACGTCTCCACGTGGCGCCATAGGAATAGCTGGTCAACAGACAGGAAGGCGTGCGTCCCATGTAACGCGTGGGAGACTTCGCCCCTTAACTTCCTTCGGAGATTGAGCCCTTCTTCTTCCTATAAGTAGGGGCAGTAAGCTCGCCATGGGAGAAGAAAAGAACTTAGGATAGTTTAATTCACATAGTTGTAGGAACCATGTCCAGTGGTTGTTCAGAAGCATTTGATCCGGGGGGAACCCTTGCGCCTGTGGACAGTTTTCTCCAAGGGGAAAAGCCCGTCGTGGTCTGCGCGCCCTCTGAAGGAACTCCCCGTGGACCACGCGCTCTCTGAACGCGGGTTCATGGCCAATCGTCCCTGGTCAGGTTGCAGGGGAATCCTCTGCAACTGTGGGACGGTCGGGCCCTCGGCGTCTGGCGATCCTGCAGGGTCCTGGGTGGCATCGAGCTTCCTGCGAGTCCCTTGCGCCGTGTCAGGATCGCCGAGCTAAGGGTGGGATTGAGGCCCGCTGGACCTGGGGGCTCTTCAAATTTTGGTCTCACTGACCGGAGGGTGTTGAAGAGCTCTGCGAGGTCCAGGGCCTCCGAACTGGAGGGGATCCTGAATGCTTTGGTCTGACCAACCACAGCGTATTATAGAGCTCTGTGAAATTCAGGATCCCTTAGAACCTCCAGGCAACGATCCGGCGTCTTCGAGCCTGCAGCCTGAAGAGTCGGTGAAGATCAGAGTCTCCCAGTCTCACTTTATTTTCTGTTTTTAGAGGACTGCGATCCTCCTTCCTGTATTTTTCTTTCCTGTTCTGTAACTCTTGTAATGAAGCAGTTTGCAATGAATAAAAAGGAAGAATTTTGCGATCACTTGAATTGTGTGCAATGCTTTTTATCTTCTCTTTTACTTTCCTTGCACTGTCTCGGAATATTTGTGTTTTTGTGCTTCCTCTTCTTGCTTCAGTGCTTGCACCGTTCTTTCTCAAAAACTGTCTTTGGCCGAAATGGCTGGCTTTGGCCGAGATGAACTGCTTGTGCGCCGAGGTGGATCCAGAATACCGCTGGTCTCGGCTATGTGAGCATGAGTTCGGCAACGGTCTTTGAGGGGTGTATAAACCCGGACTTTAGGAATTCGGCCGAGTGTTCGAACTCGAGGCCTCCTTCCAGGGCTACGAACCCTTGGAGTGGGATAAAACCCTGACTTTAGGAATTCGGCCGAGTGTTCGAACTCGAGGCCTCCTTCTAGGGCTACGAACCCTTGGAGTGGGATAAAACCCTGACTTTAGGAATTCGGCCGAGTGTTCGAACTTGAGGCCTCCTTCCAGGGCTACGAACCCTTGGAGTGGGATAAAACTCTGACTTTAGGAATTCGGCCGAGTGTTCGAACTCGAGGCCTCCTTCCAGGGCTACGAACCCTTGGAGTGGGATAAAACCCTGACTTTAGGAATTCGGCCGAGTGTTCGAACTCGAGGCCTCCTTCCAGGGCTACGAACCCTTGGAGTGGGATAAAACCCTGACTTTAGGAATTCGGCCGAGTGTTCGAACTCGAGGCCTCCTTTCAGGGCTACGAACCCTTGGAGTTGCCGGAGTCAGTCAAAGAGAGAAGACAGATTGATGACAGGGCAAAAAGCTGCTTTCATTGATTCGGGATTCATTACATCTTTAGAAATAGAATTTCTTTAGGTGGGATGCATTCCACGGTCTCAGCAGTGGCTTGCCTTCTAAGTCTTCAAGCTTGTAGGCTGATTTCCCTGCTAGTGAGACCACCCTGAATGGGCCATGCCAGTTCGGAGCCAGCTTCCCTTCGTTTGGTTCTTTGTCAGCTGGCAGGGCCTTCTTTAGAATCAGCTCTCCCACGGAGAATCTTCTTTCTCTGACATTCTGATTGTATGCCCTGGCTAACCGCTGCTGATAGTCGGTCAGTCGCAAGGCTGCTGCTTCTCGTCGCTCGTCTGCCAGCTCCAGCTCCATTGCCAGGTTCGTGTCATTTCGGCCTTGGTCGACCAGCTCTGTCCTCAGGGTGGGAAGGCCGATCTCTAAAGGAATGACCGCCTCCATCCCGTAGGCCAGAGAGAAAGGTGTCGCCGAGGTGGACCTCCTTGGAGTTGTTCTGTATGCCCATAGCACGCTCGGAAGCTCCTCTGTCCATCTTCCCTTTGCCTTGTCCAGTCGCTTCTTCAGGCCGTCCAGGATCACTTTGTTAGAGATTTCTGCCTGGCCATTACTCTGTGGATATCCCGGAGTGGAGTAATGGTTTCTGATACCGTGCTCTTGGCAGAAGTCTCTGAAGGACTTGGAGTCGAACTGAGTCCCGTTGTCCGAAATCAGGGTCCGGGGGATGCCGAACCTCGTTAGGATATTTTTTCCAAACGAAATTCCTGGAGTCCCTGTCCGTGATCGAGGACAACGGTTCAGCTTCTATCCACTTTGTGAAGTAGTCTGTAGCGACTATCAGCCATCTCTTGTTTCCTGGAGCTCGGTGAAGAGGCCCCACGATGTCCAGGCCCCATTGAGCGGAGGGCCATGGGCTAGTGAGGGGACTCAGATCTTGTGCTGGCTGGTGGAGAGAGTGGGAGAACTTCTGGCACTTCTCGCACTTCCTGGCGTACACCTGCGCGTCCTTCTGCATGTAGGGCCACCAATAACCCTGGCTTATTGCTCTGTAAGCCAGTGATCGACCTCCTATGTGACTGCCGCAGATTCCTTCGTGGATCTCATACAGGAAGTCGTCCACTTTACTTGGGTGGACGCATTGGAGGTAAGGACCTGTGAAGGATTTCCTGTAGAGTTTGCCTTCGGGAGAGAGCCAGAATCGAGCTGCCTTGAGTCTGACCCTGTGGGCTTCAGTCTTGTCCTCAGGGAGCTGGTCATCCTTTAAGTAGGCGATGATTGGATCCATCCAGCTTGGGCCGAGATCAGCACAAAGGACAAGCCGAGATGAATGAAGTTCTAAGCTCGACCGTGATATTGACCCAACCTCGACGGTCCTTTTCTTTCCCGCTTCGACGGCGGAGGCCAGGTTTGCAAGCGCGTCTGCGTGCGTGTTGGTATCCCGGGATATTTGCCTGACCTCGGCTTTCTGGAAATGAGACAGCAGTTTTTTCGCGAGGGCTTAGTAGGCCGCCATCCTGCCGTCCCTGGCCTGGTAGTCCCCAGCGAGTTGGCTAGTTACCAGTTGAGAATCGCTGAAGATCACCAGGTGTTGGGCTCTGAGGATTTGGGCGCTGTTCAACCCTGCTATCAGCGCTTCATACTCTGCCTCATTGTTTGTCGCTTTGAAGTCCAGGGTGAAAGCCTGCTCTATGACCAGACCCTCTGGTGATTGGAGGACAATGCCGGCACCAGCTCTCTTGGAGGTGGATAACCCGTCGACAAAGATCTTCCATACCGAGGTAGGAGGCTGTTCGACCTCCGTCAGTTCTGGCTCGTGCCCTGTGCCCCCCAGTGCCGTGTCGGGCTGGGTCGGAGCTGAATTGGGCGAGACGAACTCAACGATGAAGTCTACCAGAATTTGGGCTTTGATCGCAGTTCGGGGACGGTACTGTATATCATACTGCCCCAGTTCAACTGCCCACTTTGATATTCGCCCTGAAAAGTCAGCCTTCTTGAAAATTGAACGGAGTGGATGCTTCGTGATCACCACAATGGTGTGGGATTGGAAGTAATGGGAGAGCTTGCGGGAGGCACTGACGAGAGCCAACGCAAGCTTCTCCAACAAAAGGTACCTGGTCTCGGCATCGAGCAGGGTCTTGCTCGTATAGTAAATCGGTTTTTTAATTCCCTTGTCCTCCCTGATGAGGACGGAGCTCACTGCGTGATCCGAGACCGCAAGGTATAAATACAAAATCTACCCCAGAGTTGGGGTGGAGAGTAAGGGTGGTGACATCAAATAAGTTTTGAGCACGGCCAATGCCTGGTCGCACTCAGGGGTCCACTGAAATTTCAAATTTTTCTTTAGAAGCTGAAAGAAAGGCCTGCACTTATCTGATGACCGGCTGATGAAGCGATTGAGTGCTGCAGCCATTCCCGTAAGCGTCTGGACTTCTTTCGTGGTAGAGGGGCTCTGAATGCCCTGGATCGCGGTGATCTGGTCCGGATTAGCCTCTATCCCCCTCCGCGTCACCAAGCTGCCGAGGAACTTCCCAGAGGCTATGCCGAAGGCGCACTTGGAAGCGTTTAGCTTGAGCTTGTACGCACGAAGGATGTCGAAGACTTGGCCCAGATCCGCCAGGTGATCGCTGGAGTGCACTGATTTGACGACCATGTCTCGATGTACACTTCTACCGTTCGACCGAGCTGACCCTGGAACATCTTTGTCACGAGGCGCTGATAGGTCGCCCCCGCGTTCTTTAGCCCGAAGGGCATCACCTTATAGCAGTAAGTGCCACTGGGGGTTATGAATGACGTTTTCTCCTCATCAGGTTCGTACAGCGGGATCTGGTGGTAGCCTCTGTAGGCGTCGAAAAAGCTCATTCGGTCGTGACCAGCGGTGGCGTCGATCAGTTGGTCAATCTTTGGAAGGGGGAAACTGTCTTTAGGGCAGGCCCTGTTCAGGTCCGTGAAGTCCACACACACCCTCCATTTACCAGTTTTCTTCTTGACCACCACCGTGTTGGCCAGCCAGACCGGGTACTGGACTTCCCGGATGGCTCCTGCCGTGAGCAGGTTGTCGATCTCTTCGACGACCGCGTCTGTCTGCTGCAGCCCTATCCTTCGGGCCCTCTACACTACTGGCTTGTGGCCGGGGTCCACATTTAACTTGTGGCACATGACCTCAGGGTCGACCCCGGGCATTTCGCTTGGGCTCCATGCAAAGACGTCGACGTTCTGCATCAGGAACCTTGAGAGCTCGATTCTTTCTTCGTCGGGCAGCTGGGTGCCGATCAGGAAGAATCTATCTGGGTCTGCCGAGTTCAGCCTGACCTCGGCCAGGTCCTCGATGCTTTTCTTCTCGGGATCTCGGCCGATTTCGTCTAGGCCTTTCTCGAATTCGGCGAGGTTGACGCGCTCTGACTCCTTCACTGCTGGGACCGCGGCCAGCATGCACTGCCTGCCCTGCTGCTGATCTCCCTCCACCGTGACCACTTCCATTGCGCCCTCGTTGTTCTTGAGGACGAACTTCAGTTTCTGGTGGAGGGAAGAAGGGACTGCCTCCAACTTGTGGAGCCACGTTCTGCCCAAGATGACGTTGTAGGGAGAAGGGGCGTCCACGACTAGGAAGTCGGCCAACACGGAGGCTCCGCCGACCCGGGTCTCCAGGGTGATCCTGCCCTTGGGGTAGACTAGCGTGGCGGACAACCCTAGTAGGGGTGCACGGACCTCCGTGAGGTCTGCTTCCGAGAGGTTCATCTTCTTGAAGCAGTCGTAGTAGAGGACCTCGGAAGAGCTGCCGGAGTCGACGAGGATCCTCTTCACGGTGAAGTCTCTTAGCTTCATTGTGAGGAGCAGGGGGTCGTTGTGAGGGAGCTGGATTCCCTCTAGATCCTTATCTGAGAACGAGATCGAGGGTCGGTCTCGGCGAGCTCTCTTGGATGCCGGTGCGAGCTCGGCTTTCATCACCTCCTTCCCATGCGACGCTTGCCTAGCCTCGGCGCGGGCCTGCGAGCCTCCACGAGACGAAGGAGAGGGGACTGAGGACGCCAGATGGATCACGTTAATGATCTTCTCGGAATCCTCACTGTCTGGCTCCCGAGCCGCGCTCTGGTGAACTCGGCCCTCGCTGCCGCCGGCCTCATCGGCCTTGACGAATTCTGGAATGTGGCCTTCGCTGGCTAGCTTCTCCAGGTACCACTTCAGAGAATTGCAGTCTTCGGTCTTGTGCCCTTTACCCCTGTGGTAGGAGCAGTAGAGCTTGCTTCGGCTGCCGGTGGCGGGCTCATTCTTCAAGGGCAGAGGCCATTGGAAGAACGGCTTGGTCTTTATCTTGCTCAGGATACGGTACGTCGGCTCCTTGAAGAAGACGTTGACGCTCTGACCGGCGCCGGTGGGAGGTCTGGGCTTCCAGGAGACCCCAGGTCGGGACGACGTAGGCCTCGCCGAACTGGCGGACTAGGCCTGCTTGGGCTCTTGCTTCTGAAAGGACCCCCCGCCTCTCTGCCGAGGCTGGCTGCTCTTGTGCTCGGGCACCGGCCTTTCGTCCTCTTCCCGGGCCTAGAGTTCATCTTCCTCCCGGGCGACAAAGCGCTTTATCCGGGACATCAGCTCTGGCATGGACTCTGGGGGGTCTCCGACCAAGTCCTTCCGGAGGTCATGGCCGGGGATCAGGGCATGTTGGAAGGCGTAGATCGCTATCTCTTCCCTAGTGCCCTCGATCTGGCTGTAAACCGCCCAGAATCGTCGGGCGAACTTGGCGAGGGTCTCCCCCTGCTTCATTCTCAGGGCGAGAAGGTCCCCTTCTTTCTTGGGGACGGCGCTGTAAGCTTGGAACTTCTTCAGAAAGGAGAGCTGGAGCTCCTTCTAACTCGAAATCGACTCCTCTGGGAGGGCACAGAACCACTTCAGATGGAGGTCTCCCAAACTGGAGGAGAAGATCTTGCAGTTGAGGTGGCCCTCGTTTCCCCAGATGGACATCTTCTGGGAAAAGTGACGGAGGTGAGCAGATGGATCAGACAGTCCGTCGTAGGGGACGAACCGCGGGACGGAGAACCTCTTGGGCAAGGGGGTGCGCTCGATGTCCCTCGTGAAGGGCGAGGCCCCTACATCAGCGTGGCCGCAGATCTGCTTCTGGTCCCGCACGTCCAGGTTGCGTTGAAGAGCCAACCTGACGCGCTTGTCGAATCGCTCCTGCTCATCATCCTTCTCTGGAGTCTGGGCTCTTGACTTTCGCTTGGAGTGGTTCGGGCTGTGATGGCTATGGGCTCGGCCATCGCGACTACGATGACTTCGGCTGTTGCTCGAGCTTTCGTCATGGATCTGGCTCCGCTTATGGTCCAGATGGTTTCTGAGATCTTCGCGAGGAGGCTGGGCTGCCCTGCTGGGGGCGTCCTTCTTTTTTCCCTGGGGATCAGAGACTTGCCTCAGCGAGGCAGTCTGCACTGCTTCAGCTGCTGCTGGAGCTCGCGGATCAACCGCTCTTGCTTCTGGAGGAGAGCATTTTGAGCTGCGATATCTCCTCCAGCGGCAGGAGGTTGAACTCGACGCGCTTCTTCCACGGCAACGGCTTTATCTTTGCGAGGACGCTCATGCCGACGCTCGTCGCGTCGGGTTGGCGTAACTTCGTCTGCAGAGAACGAGGTCTCGAGTCCTTCTTGGAGGGGGACCTCGCCGAAAAGCTGCGAGCCTAAGCGGCCTTCGCCTGCAGACGTGCCATGCACCGTTTGGGAACGCCCCTGAGGAGGGACGTCTGTCGATGGTGCTGGCAGCTTGAGCGCTGCTCTCGAAGATTCTCCGCCCTTCCTAGCTTTCGGAGGCATGGCTTCTGGGAGATTGAGGTTGAAGAGGTTGGGAAAGTTAGGAAGGTTGGGATATTACTTTCCCACAGACGGCGCCAATTATAGGTGCAGAAAATAATGACCCACAATAACAGGGGAGCCTTAGAGGACTTATCCAAGGTGGTGATGACTGGATGCCGTCCGAAAGCCTGAAAGAGAAGAGCAAACGGTCAGAGGACCCTGGCCTGGGCGGCGCAAGGCTCTCCGATGCCAAAGTCAGTGAATGAACTGGAACAATGGAAGGAGAGGAGGAAGAGAGGCAGAGAAACAGCTCTGTGGGTTCAATTGTGCGTACCTTGTATGTGAAATGCAGTTCTATTTATAGACGATTTGGAAGATATCTTAGACGATATCTTGGTGTGGGTCCCATAATTCGACTGGGAAGTCATGATCAGCCCACGTTGTAATTAATGCGGTCCAATCCAGCCCACTCTGCATTTAATGCCAGTCGGATCAGCCCACGTTGCATTAAATGCGCGTCACGTTGGACCAGATCGTGTTGGGCGCCTTTGATGGTTAGGGTACCATCGGATCCGCCCTCGGGCCTTACCCTGATGTGGCTTCAGCCGCTGGATGCCGCCTTGTCAGGGATCTGGCGAAGATTGTGAACGGCTGGATGTCGCATCCGTCTTACGAGCTCGCGCCCCCAGTCCTCCACGTGCCTGGAGATTTGGGGGATGAGGGGTGCGAGTGGAGGTTCTTTCTTGCTTCGGCCTTCGTCCTGGCTCCTTCAGCCGAGGTGGGAGTTCGCAGCCGAGATGGTCACATGGGGCGGCCGAGCTCGGTGCTTGCGGCCTGGAGCTGTCTGACTTCGGCTGAGGCCTCTGCCCCGCTTGCCGAGGTGAGTCTGGTGCCACGTGGGATGGCACGTGAGAGTGCTTAGTCTCATCTGATGGCTGTGATTAGCGTAATCCTGGAGTTTTGAAAGTCTCCCCACACTAGGAAGGTTGCGCCTTTTGCAAGTGAAGGATCTCCATTGTTAATAACTAGATTTTGTGAAAGAAGTTTTGGTGATGATGGGAGGTCAATCTAACTTCACTGAAGAGAACAGGTAATGCACAAACCAAAAGGAAGAGAGGAACCCGATTGTGCCTGTGACCAGCATTATAGCCAGAACCATGAGGAATGAGTACCCAAGGTACAGAGTGATGGAAACAGGACCATTGAGACTCTTAAGGTCAAACACAAGATAATTTATGGAATACAAGAAAATGTATAAGGCAACAGAGCCAGATGCGAAGAAGGATTTCCACCACCACTTCCAGTCTTCCACACATAGGTGCATGTATGTGAGGACCAGTGATACTTCAGCACAGACAACAACAAGAAGTATCAACACAATAAAGAGAAAACCAAATACGTAGTAGACATGGCCCATCCATATGCTGGACATGATGAAGAAGAGCTCAATGAACAGTGTACCAAAAGGTAGCATACCAGCTCCGAGAACCAATAACCATGGAGGATATTTTTGTGCGGGGATTTCACGGGGTATTTGATTAGTTCGAACAGGATACTCAATGTGAGGATAAGAGGCACCGAGATGCAAAACCATAGCAAAAGAAGAATGACAAACAAGGAGATTGGGATGGCCCCTGTGCTATGGCTACCCCACAAAAGAAAGTTCAGAGTGGTTAGGACAAGGAAAACAATGTCAGGAAAGAAGCAAGCAACTCGCCAAGAAACTGACACCCAGCCAGAGAAATCATCACAACCGATCGTCCTTCAGAGCCTAACAGCAACATAACCAGCCGCTATTCCTAACACAAGGTAGAAAAAGAGCATACCTGTAATCAGCGTCCCTCGGGAAGCTGGTGACATAAACCCTAGAGCAGCAAACAAAATAGTCACGATTGCCATCCCAAGTATCTGAACTCCATCTCCAATCAGCACACAAAGAAGCTTTGAATTAGTTGGAGCCCTTAACACATCACCGACCACAAGCTTCCAGCCTGATAACTCCTCGTTCATCTGTGGCTGCGCCTCTGTCAAGCTCTTCATATTTGGTCAGATCTCTTTTCTCTCTAATTTTAAAGAGGAGAGATAGGCATGGAGAGGGTGAGGTGTGGAGAGGGATGGGTCAGAGAGACGAGGGATGGAGGCGAGATGGGCGCTGCGTGCGTTGAGAGGGAGGGAGATGCAGGGGATGTGAGAGGGACCGAGATGCAGGGGATGCAGAAGGGGTGTTTGAGGGAGATCAGAAGGGGCTTCATGCCCCCTTTCCCGACGCGAATAGTACGCCGGCAAAAACATTTATAAGCTTGAAACCGGCAAAAATAATTTTAAAAATATATTGAAATTCTTTTTCCCAATTTCCGCAAATGAAGGCGCGTGCCAAGGGAGATGTGGAGAAGGCGGGAGTAAATTATTCAACTTTTGCCGGCGAAAATAAAAAAATGCTGGGAAAAATGGGACTTTTGCCGGCGAAAATAAAAAAACGCCGGGAAAAATGAGACTTTTGCCGGCGAAAATAAAAAAACGTCGGGAAAAATGGGACTTTTGCCGGCGAATAAATATCGCTAGGAAAACTATACTTTTCTCGGCGAAATAAGCTTTGCGCCAGCAAAAGCTATACTTTTCCTGGCGTTTTTTTATTGCGCCAGGAAAAATGCAGATTGTTGTAGTGGGAGTCCCCTGGGCGCCCAGGGCCTTGGAACGCCCGGGGAAGAGTGGTTTGGGCGCCCAGGACTGAGGAGGGAGTCCCTTGGTACGGCAGGACAGTTTCTATTTCAGATTTGTTTTGATATTTTTATTTCGGGGCGCTGCCCCGAGCCCCCTGGGCCCCTGTGAGCTGACCGGGCAGCTCGACCCTCGCGGTGGACACCCCCGGACCCTCTCTGCGAAGGGCATGATATAAAGTTTTGCAAACTTTTGGCATCCCACAAATTGGGAGGCTCATTTGTCTCCCGTTAGCATATGTAAATTCCAACTTCGAGTATCTGGACTCTGCCCTCGGTAACTTCTGATGGGCCATCCCAGAAGAAGAAGATGAGCCCGCAATTTGCTAGAAAGAATGCTCCAGATCCTAGGCTGCAGCAGCGGGCGCGGGCGTAGTCGCTACAGTGCAGAAAACAGAGAGCTTCTCAGGTTGAGGAGAGGGCTGCCCTAGCTGGAAGGGCTTCCGAGGTTGATCTTTCGGCGGCCCGCGAGAGGGCGACCAGGCTTGAGACCGAACTCTTAGCAGCCTAAGAGAGGCGACCAAGGCAGAGGCTGAGCTTGTGAAGGACCTTGAGAGGGCTTCGCTCAGTGAAGCTGAGCTTGTGAAGACCCGCGAGAGGGCTTTGCTCAGTGAGGTTGAGCTTCTGAAGACCCACGAGAGGGCTTCGCTTAATGAGGTGAGCTTTTGAAGACCCGCGAGAGGGCTTCGCTCAATGAGGTGAGTTTCTGAAGACCCGCGAGAGGGCTTCGCTCAATGAGGCTGAGCTTGTACAGACCCGTGAGAGGGTGATGCTCAGAGAGACCATTGTGGAGATAGTGATTGGGGCGGTACATGAGAGAACTGCTTTCCCAGATATTGACCTCTTAGGCTTCGTGCCGACTGAGGCACTTGATGATTGTAGTGGCAGCTCTGATGATGTCGATGATGATGGTGATGCCGAGGACAACTTTGAGAGTGATTAGAGGGCATGGGACTTTTTTTTTAATCAAGCCCCCAAACCCTCACTACTTTGACTCTTTTACGGTATTACTGGTAATACCTTTTTAACAGTTCCGCTGCTTCGCTTGTTGCTTGTATCCTTCCTTTCCTCTCTGTCTCGCCCCTTCTCATTGTCGACTGCTCTGGAGGACTCCCCTCGCCTGGCCCTTGTGGTATCTTCAGCATTTATATACTTCTGAGCCTTTGCTAGTAGCTCCAGCATGCTTTTTGGCGGGCGTTTCATCACTGAGAAAAGGAAGCTCGATGAGCGGAGACCTCCGAGGAAGGCTGTCATGGACACCTTGTCGTCGGGTTCTTCGACTTGAAGTACCTCCTTGTTAAAACGAGTGAGGTAGCTCCTGAGGCTCTCGTTTTTGTCCTGCTTTATGCTGAGCAGGTGTGTGGCAGGCTTCTGGTGGCGGCGCCCTCCATTAAAGTGTGACACGAAAGACTTACTCAATTCCCAAAAGGTGGCGATGGAGGCCGGGGCGAGATTGGCAAACCACTGCCGGGCGGAACCCTTCAGTGTGGTTGGAAATGCCCTGCACATAATCTCGTCAGGGATATTGTGCAGCTGCATTTTTGTTTTGTAAGTCTCTAGGTGGTCCAATGGATCCTTCGTTCCATTAAAGGTCTCCATGGATGGCATTTTGAACCTCCGAGGAAGCGGGTAGTATGTTCGTTCGCCCGATTAGGTAATCCACTGTCTCCGGTGCCTGCGCCTTCATGGCGTTGAAGACATCGCCCAGCTGATTCTGCATTTCTCTGATCTTTTCCTCCCAGCCATTGTGGGGCTCCCTGGATGGACCAGGGAAATAACTCCCATCTTCCATGATATGATTCTTACTTCCTCCCTCTTGGAAATGAGGATCCTCCCCATTAGAAATAGAGGGAGGAGGTGGAAGTCCTCCATGATTCGCTCCACCTGGAGGTGGGGGTCCTCCAAGCTAGGCTCCACCGGGAGGTGGAGGAACTCAGTGATGGGCGCGACCTTGAGGATCGACCAAGACTATCCCATGCGGGGCGACTTGGGGAGCTCCTGCAGAGGGATCCTAGGCACCAAGGGGATGGACGCCCAAGTGTGCTCCCCGGCGATGGGCTCCATGGGGATGGGCGCCCAGGTGGTGTGCTCCTCTACCCTAGGTGCCTTGGGGATGGGCGCCCAGGTGGTGTGCTCCTCTACGGGTGCCATGGGGATGGGCGCCCAAGTGAGGTGCTCCCCGTCGTGCAGCAGCTGGATGCCTCGGGAGTGGTACTTCTTGCGGTACTCCACCAAACTGTGCTCCTCCTTGCCCCGTGAGCATGAGTTGTAAGATCTGCTGGTTTTGAGTCACCAGCTGCTGCATAGTCTCCATCATTTGTTGAGGAGTGGGAGCATGAGCATTTGGGGCAGGGTCATTCGGTGGAGGAACATCCTCTCCCCACCTGGGGGAGTCTGGGCCCCTGGAAGGGCCTGGGCTTGTTGGGCGCCCATCTTGAGTGGGATTATCCTCCCGTCTCGCCGATCTCGTGCTGATCACCATAATTTCAAAAGTATCTGATTTTTTTTCTCTTCCCACAGACGGCGCCAAACTGATGATGCCAAAATTGGTTTCGGACACCACCGGTCGAGTAATAAATGCTAAATGCAATAATTCAATAATTAAAGAGGAGAGAGAAGGGATTATAGTGGTTCGGTCAAAATGACCTACGTCCACTTCAGAAAGGCAGAGGTTGCCTGTGGTATTTTACTTCTCCAATGAGTAGGGATTACAGGCTAGGAGAATACAAGAGTAGAAAAATGGAAAGATATCAATTGCCCCCCAAGTGCTGGTGGGGCTCCTCGATTTATAGTCCTCCCCTAACAGATGGGACGACTTTTCAGGAACGTTTGCCCTGCTTGAATGGAGCCTTCGAACTGCCCTCGCACGAGGCAGGTGAGATATTCTCCGCAGGACCTGGTAAAAGCGGGACTACTTCCGAAGCGACGTGGCTGCCTTGACTTGGTCACTTCGTGGATTTGGACCTGGGTTTATCATAGACTGGGTCATTTGGGCATGACCCATCATAAGGTTTAATTTTCAGAAGGTTTGTAGTGTTTAATCCATGCTCAACTTTGGACATGATTTTTGTTTAGATTAGTATGGAAAATTCTGGGTTTATTAGAGGCTTCCCAATATGAAATTTCTGCTCAGATCTTTGTCTTTCTTATGATTAATTTCTGATTTCCATGCTGAATTTGTAAATGGAATGTGATACTTTAGTTTAGTGTTGAATTGGAGAGTTGTTGTTTGTTAAAGAGGGAAGAAAGGATTCATAAAAAAAAAGGAAAAATTCAAAAATCTGGCGTTGACAGCAGCCCCTCACAGTAGGCAGGCTCGCTCTTGCGAGCCCACTTGCTGGAAGGGCCCGCTCGATCGGACCCAAGCCCGCTCGAGCGGGCCTGGCTTCTGCCCCATCCAGTCTGCTGGGCCTGTTTGTTGTCCTAATTAAATTGTTGAGCTGAATACCTCATCTTCTCACTAATGGATGCATATTTAAATTCAAAACTTGCTTGGAAGGAAGAAGGGGATATTTGAACACATTTGATTATGGAAATTAAGAAAGAAATAAGGAGAGACTATGATTGAATTTCTATGGAAATATTTTGAACACTACTAGTAGAGTCTCATTGTTCCTTCAAAGTTTTCAAATGCCGGACAACTTCGGAGGCATCAAACCTATGTTTATAATCTAACACTTGGACCTTGAGTGTTCATTGAGACGGACTTAGTGGGCCATTTCAACACATTAATTATCTCATTCCAGAATTTGCAATTTGTATATGTGATTGTATAAATCAACTTTTCGGATATACTTTGTGTAGTTTGTTTGTCATGAAATTTTTGGTAAGCCTATGGTTTGTTTTGTCTCAAATTCTCGGTAAGACTACTCATTTGTTTCGTCTCCGTGTGTATGCTTATGTTTTATGCAGAGTAGTCCTTTTATCGATTTGAATTATGTTTGTTTGGTTCGAATTATGTTTTATTTTGGATTTTTATTTTGTCGGCACCACTCAACTTGGGTTACTTTTGTCGGGCTGATCACCCAGCTTAGGATCCTTAAAACTTCGCCAACTACAGCTTGGATACTATGTGTGTGTGATATCCGTTCTGCGACAGATCTTTGTGTGCTACCCACCTTCGTTGGGCCATTATGTGTGTCCGTCCATTTTATATGGTAGCGGTCAATTGTGAGTGCTCTCATTACTTCGGTAATCGGAGAATCTAGCTAAATGTGGATTGCAAATATTTTATTCGAATGTCAGTGAAATTTTACATATGGATACTAATCATTTGATTTCAAGATTTGACTTCTTTTACTTTGTCATTATGTTCGTTTATTTTCCAAAAGTATCTTTTATGGTTTTTAAATATGATTTGATATAAACTTATATACCTTATCTTTTCATTTGCCTTCCAGACCATCGTGTCTGATGTTTTATTGTTGGATGCCAGATTTCGATCCCGTTGCCCACGAGGTGGAGCAGGCGGAGAAGGCGGTAGAACCTCTGGTTGGACGCGAGTGGCAGCCCGACAATATCCTTTAGACATCGGGTTGGGTTATGAGATTTGAATCACATTTTGGGGGTCGAACATCACTATCTTTTGGGAACTTGATATTTTAGCCTTTGTTGGCTTTATTTTGGTAAATGTATAACTTAACTTACTTTTTGGTATTAGTGAACTTGGACTTTAACTATGGGATTTGCTTATGAATGTTTCTCAATTGACATGAGTCTTGTACTAGTTTATCATGCTTTGGACTTTTATTTATGTTTGCTACACGCTTCCGCACATCTATTCATTACGTATGTGATTGGTTAATTATGGATCTTGTGAATCCTCACCGTGGAAACCTGTGGTAAACTAACGCTGGCTGTGGAATTTTTTGGCTCGTCACGCCGCGACCCTAGATTAGGGACTTGGTTGGCTCGGTCTCGGTCTGGGGGGCGTGACACTTTTGTTTTACTTTCTTGAGGGACACGGATTTCAGGTGGTCCCTTCTTATTACATCTACTTACATTGTTTCCATTATCTAAAACAACACCATTTTCCTTCTTATATGCCTGGATTCGTTCAAGGCATTGGTCTAATGATTTCTTCATAATGTTGTATGTTTCTTTCAAGAAGACCCCCTCTTCAATTACTTTCTTTGATCTATATTGTAGATCGAAAAGTCACAGTGCTAAGGATTCATCGTGGTCTCCAGTAATTTCCTTGCCTGCACTGTCAGGTGTAGTTGCAACTCTTGCTTCTTTGATTAACCATCTCAAAATATTAATGGTAGGTAGCTCTACAACATCAAGATAAAGCAAAATAACCACTATATGATGGCATGGTATGCCCTCAAATTCCAACATCTGACATTGGCACTTGCACATTTTGGTAGAATTTATGAACTCTACTTTGCTCTTATGCTCTGGTTTACTACGCAAATACACTTTGTAAAATTGTTGGTTCTCAATTTCGTCTAAGCAACGAACATTGTAATCTATGCTCTCCATTATCTCTTCCTAAAATATTGTGAAGTTATTCTTTATATAAATCACTGCCATTTGCTTCTCCATTTTGAACGATGTCTCCAATATGGGATGGCTATTTCCGAAATCAAAATCTTCCTTCAATTCTAGCACCCTTTGACATTCAAGTGTACTATTAACCTGAAAAATAAGCTATAACAAAGTAGTATTCTTGCTAACATATTTATCTACAACATCATTCACGTTGTTACTGCACTGGGATGATGACATGACCATAAAGAATAAGTGTCTAAGATAAGCCGGTACCCAACTATGCTTGACTAGGCATGTCAAATGGCTAGGCCGTGCCGAACTCAACGGCCTGTGGCCAGGCACGGCCCGTGACATGGGCTGTGCTAGGTTGACGCACTTGGGCCCATTTGGCACGGCCCGCCAGGCACGTGGGCTGGTCCCTACGGCCTACTAGGCCCACCGAACGGCAAAAAATGGCCTTTTTTTTCAAAAAAGTCTATTTTACCCCCCCCCCCCAACAGCTATAAAACGGTCTTATAAGGGGTATTTTGTGTCATTTTCAATTTTACAAAGTCTATAAACAACCTAACCCTCCAATTCTCATTCCTCACCAATTTACACAACTATCTCACTCTCTAGCTCTCTCAAAGCATTCAACTCTTTCACTCTCTAAGAAGTTTTTGGAGAGCCAAAGATCAAGTCATCAAGAGACAAGATCAAAGGGGCCTTCAAAGATTTAGAGGTATTTATATTATTTAAATTTGAGATTCCATATATATAAGTTTATAATATATTATATTAACTCTCATTTCCTCCCCTTTTGTATATTAATTATTACAAAAGAAATCTATTAGCCTATTACTGTTATTATTTTTAAATTTTATTTTTTGAAATATGGCTAAAAGACGTCCCACAGAATCTTCTTCCGTTAATTTAGGGTTAGAAGAAGATTTTATCGAATTAGAAGATGAAGTAGGTGAATTATCACCCCCCTTTCCTCAGAGTTCCCATAAACCAACCAAGAGGAATAAAACTTCAGTAGTTTGGGATATATATAGAAGGTTTGATGTTATTGAAAATGGAAAGAAAGTTGAAAAAGCAAAATGTAAATTTTGTAGTAAGATTTATTGTGCCGATCCAAAATTGGGTACCGGTCATTTGTCAAGACATAGGCAAAAATGTTTAGCCTTACATAAGCCGGCGGATGCAGGGGCAGGGAGGCTTGGTTGACAGTCCCAAATTTCTACAACTGGTGGTGGTAGTAGTAGTAGCAGTTTGGGTCTTTTTTCTTTTTTCTGCACAAATGCTACACAAAATCTTGTTAAAATGATTATACTATCTGAATTACCATTTTCTTTTATTGAAAATTATTTTTTGAAGAATGGGTCTAGAAATACTGTCAACCACAATTTCACAGTATTTCAAGAAATACAGCTAGAAATGATGCTATTAGACTTGGGCAGGAAGAGAAAACAAATATTAAAAATTAGCTTACAGAAATTCCTAGTAGAATAGCCATAAGATATGTTAACTTCTAAAGGATGTGATAGTTTCTTTTTGTATTACTGCACATAACATAGATGCAAAATGGATTATTAATAAACATATAATTAGTTTTAGCTGTCTTGAATGGCCACACCAATATTAAGGAAAAAGTTATTTCTATAACTTTAGATAATGCCAGTAATAATACAGCGGCTATTGAATTAATGAGAATACAGATGCCACTTGCAACATTGATAGATAGCTCTATCTTCCAAAATATATGTGTATGTCACATCTTAAATCTCATTACAAAAGTTAGTTTAAAGCATATTGTAAGTTACACATATGCTATTAAAGGCATTGCTAAATTTACTTTTTGCTCCACAAAGAGAAGACAATTGTATGTCCAAATATGTGCGAGACAAGACGTATCATCTATTAAAATACCTAAAGAGGTAAAACATAGATGGAATTCTATGTATGATTTGTTAAACAAGGTACTTGACTGGAAAACTATTTTGAATGAATTTTGTGCTTTTCATGCATACTATTTGATGATTAGTGATGAACATTGGGAGTTATGTGCCAATATAAGAGATTTATCATAAACTTTTTATACTTCAACATTATTTTTTTCCGGGATATATTATCCCACATCTAATGAAGCTTTAATGAAGCTTTTTAATATTACTTTACAACTCAATAGATTTAGAGATCAATTTTTTTTACTGAGTAGCACTATTATATGGAAGAAAAGTTTAATAAATATTAGAAAGAGGCTCCAATGACATTTTCTTTAGCTACTGTATTTGATCCTAGGTTAAAATTAAGTGGTGTAAAGTTTTTTATTGATGGAATAAATAAAAATATGAATTATATAGATTTAAATATTTTTTCAAATATAAGGGAAAATCTGCAAGCGCTTTTCCAATTTTCTTGTAAGCAAATAAGTACAACTGGGGTTAGTATGGGCTATTCAAAAGTCCAGCAAACAGGTGTTGGTGAGCGGGATGTGTGGTATTCTTCCCTGTCCATGGGCATGGCATCCAGCTCGAGCTCAAGTAACACAGTGGCAGAGTTATCATCGTATCTTGACGTCGGTGTAATACGGGTGCATGATGCTTCTAGTTTTAGCCTTTTAGCCTGGTGGAAGCAACAAGCAAGCGTTTATCTGGTGTTGGCCGTAATGGTTCGTGATCAATTGACTATTCTGATGTCTTCTGTAGCATCAGAACAAGCTTTTAGTGCAGGTGGACGTGTGGTGGATGACAGAAGAACAAATCTAACTGAAGAAACGGTGGAGTGTTGTATTTGCCTACGGGACTAGTATTTGGCAGATAAGAGGAAGCAAGAGTTGACATCAATGGAAGATTATGATCCAGCAGAATACATTAGTGGACTACGCATCTGATTTTTTACCTTTTTTTTCATTGTAATTTGTAAATATATAAGTTTTTCATTCTTTTTTATTTTTATTTTCTAAAAAAGATAGTAAGGTTTTGAAGGTAATCCTATTTAGAAACCTTCAAGAAGTTAAGATTCAAATGGTTCTCTATTCTTAGTGGAGTAGGTCGAGTTTGACCGAACCACTAAAATATCTGTCATTCTCCATGCTTGTGTTCTACTTTTTAATTTTAATACTGAAAAAAAAAATTGGGAAAAAAATGAAAGAGGCTTGCTTGGCACGGCGGCCCGGCACGGCCCTACACGCTTTAGCCCGGCCCAAGGCGGGCCGTGCCGTGCCAGGGTATTTTTCTGGCACGGCCCGGCCTGTCCCGTTTGACATGCCTTTGCTTGACTGTATTCAAATTTTGAAGCCATTCATTGCCTTTTAGGTTATTTTTCTTAATAACATCTGCCCATTTCTCTTCAAACTCTTCCGACATCTCGGAATTATAAATACAAGCATTAAATGGTTTTCTAAACTTCTCAGCATAGTCTATAGGTCCCAACCATTTTGTTAACTTAAACATAATGTGCCAAATGCAATACCGAAGGTGGATATGTGGAAATACCTTTTTTATTATAGCTTTTATTGCTGGGTCTTCATTTGTGATAATTGCATTCGGATGCTTGTGTGATATTGCTTCTAAGAATGCTTCAAACAACCAAACAAAGGATGCGGTAGTCTCATTTTCTAGCAACCCACAACCCATAAATATGGAAAGTCCATGATGACTAACACCAGTAAATGGGGTGAAAATCAACTTATATTGGTTGGTGTCATATGTTGGGTCAAAGACAATAACATCTCCAAAACAATCACATGAATCCGTAGATAATTTATCCATCCAAAAACCATGTGTTAACTTTTTTTCATTATCAACTTTGTACACATAACTAAAACAAGAATTTCTCGTTTTTGCTTCTTCAAAATCTCCTATAATCATTTCTGCATCATACTCTTTGTTTTCATGCCTAATGTCACGCTCAAAATTTCTAAAATCAGTAGTCATGCAACCAATATCTTTGAAACTTCCTGCTTGATTTTTCATTAAAGCTATTGCCGACGCGGTTGGGACATTCTTTCAACTCCATCACCAAATTTTTCTTGAACAATTGTTACTTCTCGATGAGAGGGTAAAAAGTGTCTCTTTCGCGGGGTAGCCAAAATATGATTGTGTTCTTCTACAAACTTAATCACCGTACACTTTCCACCATTTCAAATTGAATCTAATCATTGCATTACACCCAACCCTAGTAATTCGACGAGGTTTTTTGGGACCTTCAGAATAAACAGTATTTTTTTTGTCCTTTTGAGCTCTACGTCCTTGTTTGTGACAAGCAAAAGCTTTTGAAATCGGTAATTTCTCCTTATATTTTGTTGTGTGATTTCTCACACTAAAACGAACGATCTTAGCATATTCATTGTAAAACTTTTGGCCTTCATCGATTGTGTGATTTCTCACACTAAAACCAACGATCTTAGTATTGTCGTTGTAAAACTTTTGGCCTTCATCGATTGTGTTAAAAGCCATTCCAACCACGGGTTTCTGGTTATAATTTACATCTACTTTATGTAATGAAGTTGTTGAGGGTGAAGGGCCCTCATCAATTAACATTTCTTCAGCACACTCCGTTTTTTATTATGAAGTTCCAAGCAACCTAAAAACCGCAATAGCACATCCAGAACATACATTTCAAAATTAAATTTTTTGAATAGCAATGGCCACAATACACCACTCCAAAGAAAATAGCAAAAATGAATGATGAAAAATAAAAGTGTTACAAAAGGCTAAAAAAAAATAATAAATGTTGGGAACATCAAAACTGCATTTGAAAAAAGAATCATATACATTTAAAAAAAAGAAAGTATTAATCAATTCCACAATAAAAGGATTTTTACCAAAATGCACTCGTCCGTCCTTGTTCGAAATTCCCTTATGCAACAAAAATCGATTTTAGAGCACAACTTGAACTACAAAAATCCCAGAACGAATGGATTTCAAAATTCCAGAACTAACTCACAAGGAAGAAATAAAGAAAAAGGTAAATTAGATAAAGCTTTTATACATTATAATACGTGATTTAAGAACTTCCAAGGATTTGAGAAAAAACATTTTAATACGTGATTAAATGGGAAAGTGCATAAGATTTTAGAGGTAGAGGTACCTGAATCCGATTCCGACGGCCCAGTTTTCGCCTAATGTGAGCTTCTGCGCCCCTTTCTTCTCCTATTTGCAGAAACTCGAACCTAGGCTCGAGGCGCCTTCTTGTCCGGCGATTGCGTCATGCTGCAAAGCTTTGATCATCTGTTCCCTGTAATTCAGATATCTTCTTCTTCCTTCGTTTTCTGTAACAAATGCCGCTCAGTAGTCTGACAAGCCTTTATCTACTCTGAAAACTCAGGTCTTGGCTGCAATTGAGTGGCTGGGTGGCGTCTGGAATCTCTGCAACAATCTGTATTTACTCTGGTGCCTAAGACTTCTGATGGAAACCTCTGAGATCGAGATCTTCTGCATTAATAGATTGCTACGACTCTTGCAACTGACCAGGATGATCGGGCTTTCAGAAAATCAAAGAACCTTGTCTTCTCTCCCATCTGGAAGAGTATGGAGTTGGAGTGAAAGCGAGGATGGGTTTCCCCACTTTTATTTTGATATGAGGTTTGTAGCTTGTTACTTGTGAAACGCAGAAAGTCAGGAAGACATTCAATGAGCTTTGTACATCTTTTGTAAAAAAACGAAAGTGAAAATATCATGGCTTGGCGAAAAACTTGTCAAACCCATGTGAAACTCGTCAGACCAATGTGAAATTAGTGCCCACTATCCGATCTTATCCAATGGCCAGCGATGCGTTGCATACCCAGATTCCTTTTGCACGAGGCGTGCATAGAAAAAGCTCTCTCTCTCTCTCTAGCTCATGCTTGTCCATTACCCCCCCCCCCAAAGTTTACATCCAAATGAACCAAACACACGACCCCTTAAATTGCATATGTCCACCAACTTTCAGTTAAATCCGAATTTACTGGATCGTTGGATCAACTATGTATCAATCCGAATGGACTATTGACCATTAGAGTTTTGGGCCCATATGGAGATGATAGAAATCACGGTTGTGGCTGATTTTTTTATAGAGAGGAGGATCACACGGAGTCCTTGAAATCCCCCTATCTCCATCCTCATGTGGGTCCCCAAGTGGACCCCACCACACTCTTGAGCTTACCTTATCCTAAGCATGAGCTTAGGAGAGCTGGCCCCATATATATATTTAAAATAACCCCCAACTTTTTAACTTACAAAGGCAAGAAATTGAGAGAAGATAATTTTTAGAAAGCAACAATTTAACCATAAGATCAACATATTTCATTGCGATTCAAACTAATAAAGCCAATGGCAGCAATCATTATTTTATTGGTGTTTACTTGCTGAACACATTATAAAGTAAAAAGATGCATATTTATTCACCATAAACCTGAACACTATATAGGATTTGTTGTACCTTTGAAATAAGTAGGAACCCCTGATATATATGTTTTAAACATTGATTTTATCATCTCAAAAGGTGTGGGCCACTGGAATTAGATGAAGTGGGGACCTCAGGCAGACAATGATGCCTCCAGCTTCAGACATGTCTAAGTGCTCTTGTCTCATACGATTCGGCATCTTCCAATCAAAGAAATATAGAAGATTGGCTAGAGCAAGTTCCACGATAGGGATGGCAAATGATATTCTAGGGCACGCCCTTCTTCCAGCTCCAAAAGGAATGTACTGAAAATCTTGACCCTTAAAATCAATAGTGGTTGTAAGTGCACAAAAACTCACAGACCTAGGGTAGTGGTTTTGAGACTCACTTGAGGAGGACGAAGGTTGTAGCTCCTTGATGATGATGGATGAACCACTGCCTCGAGACCTGGAAGAGGGAGAAGAAAGGAGTCAGAGGACCCTGGCTTGGGCAGCGCAGGGCTCTCCGATGCCTAAGTCAGTTCAGGGAACTCAACAGCAGGATAGAGATTTTTTGGAGAAGAAGATGGCGTACCAGTGTGTCAATGGCCATTAGCCCCCCCTATTCTGAAGTTGTAGCTGTGAATATATGGAGGAAGGGAGAAGGCAGGGAGGTGGTTGACCGTCCCATCATAGCCCACCTTCTCAGGTACTAGGGAGGTAGAGTCCCATCGTAACCTGCTTTCTTAATTGTAACCCCAGACACTCTGTTAGGTGATATGGGCGGCTGTGATATCTGGCCAAGTTGGATCCTGGCCGAGCTGAAGATACCCTGGCCGAGGTGGGAGCTTCTGCCGAGGTAGACATGGCACCGAGGTTTGGTATCTCTACCGAGATGGAAGTAATATCTTGGTATTCCTGCCAAGGCGGAGCACCTGGCCGAGCTGATGCTGGCCGAGACCAAGTACTGCCGAGGTGGAAGAGCTGGTGCAAGAGGCCGAGATGGAGAATTTTGCTGGGGTTATGGAAAGCTGGGAAATATCCCACACAATAGCCCCTTAGCTTCTGACCTAGGAGAGTTACCCAACTCTTTGAGGTCGAAAGCTATGCTGTTGAGCTGCTGAGCTGCTGAATTTGGGAGTCTTCAGTGTTTGGTTCGTCACGAACTGAGAGAGCATGAACAGCTGGCTTGCAGCCAGAGAGGTGTAGTCTCTTTTGGAAGCAATCTGGTGTAGTTGCTGAGATGCTAATGAAGGCACTGTTACCGAGCTGGAGAGGACCGAGTCACGCCCAGCTGGTAGGTGTCCCTGAGCTGGTGTGGCCCCGATGCGCTACTGTCAAGCTAGAGAGTGGCTAGGACCGAGACATAACTAGTTGGCATTCCCCTAATGCGCGTAGCAGTTAGGTAGGTGGATGCCGAGATGCTATATGCCGAGAGTCGAGACATGACGAGCTGGTACTGAACCGGAGCCGCGTGTAGTTTCGTTTGCCGCGATTCTGGTGCTTTTACTGAGAATGCATGTGGCCGAAACCAACATGAGGTCGAACCAGTACGAGATCGTAGCCAGCGTGAGGCCGAGCCAGCATGTGGTTGGGACTAGCATGAGGTCGAGGTGGTTGGTGATGCTTTCGCTTGTCTCAGCACGAGCTTGTTTGAACCGAGACATGACCTTGGCTCTTCACCAGAGGTGTAGTCTCGTTGGCCGGCGATATGGTACTGTTACCAAGATGCCATGTGGCCGAAACCAGCATGAGGCCAAACCAGCGTGAGGCCGTAACCAGCACGAGGCCGAACCAGCAAGAGGTCGAGATGGCTTGGTGCTGCTTTTGCTTGTCTCAGCACGAGCTTGTTTGAAATGAGACATGATGTTGGCTCGTCACCAGAGGTGTAGTCTCATTGGCCGGCGATTAGTACTGTTACCGAGATGCCATGTGGCCGAGACCAGCATGAGGTCAAACCAGCGTGAGGCCGTAATCAGCACGAGGCCGAACCAGCATGAGGCCAAGATGGCTTGGTGCTGCTTTTGCTTGTCTCAGTAAGAGCTTGATATCTGGCGCGTAGCCGAGACCAGCATGAGGCCGTAGCCAGCACGAGGCCGAACCAGCATGAGGCCGAGACACGACTCGGAGCTGCTATTGCATGCTAGCACGAGTGCGAAATCTGGCACGTAACCGAGATACAAGAGTCATGCCCAGCTGGTGTACTACTCCCAAAGTGAGATGAACCTGAGATTTGGCGCGCAGTCGAGATACAGGTGTCATGCCTAGCCGTTGTACTATAATCGAGCTTAGGATGAGCTCGAGATCTGGCGTGCGGCTAAGATGCCAGTTGTCAGGATGACTGAGGACGGTAGAGGACCGTGCGATCATGGTTGACAGGAGAGGACCGTGCCATCGAAGCTGACAGTAGAGGACCATGTCGTCGAAGATGACGGTAGAGGGTCGTGCGATCGAAGCTGACGGTAGAGGGTCGTGCGATCGAAGCGGACAGTAGAGGGTCGTGCCAAGAAGATGACGGTGTCTCGAAGCTGATGGCGCCATCGAAGCTGACAGTAGAGGATCGTACCATGCCGCCGGGCATTGACGGTCGTGCCGTGCCATCGGGCGTTGATGGTAGAGGATTGTGCGATCGAAGCTGACGGGCCATCAAAGCTAAAGGTGCCATCGGAGATGAACAATGGTAGGGGCATCTAACTGCCCCAGGAGATGGAGGAGACTTCCGCCCAACTGGAGACATCTTTCGAGCTGGAGATTTCTGCCAAGTTGGAGGCTTCTGTCTCGTTGTCTTCGTAGAGGTCAAAGTTTTCTCGAGCTTGGGCTTCATCTGCTTCTTGCTTAACGAATTGGTTTACCCTGGCCATCGATGCTGTCATAGTGACCACGTGGTGCATGACCAGGCCTCTCCGAAGTTCGTTGCCTGGCAGGAGGGATTATTGGAAAGACATGACTACTATTGTATCTGAGGAGTTTTTAATCTGACTATAGATAGTCCAGAACCTCTTGGCGAACTGCGTGACGTTCTCGGTCTGCTTCATTCTGAGGGCCATCAGGTCGGCTCGCGGTCTCGGGATGACTCTGTGAGCTTGGAACTTCACCATTTGATCCTTACGAGAGTGCGCAGAACCACTTTAGGGGGAGGTTCCCGAGACTGAAAGAGAAGACTCTACAGTTCAGGTGACTTGCGTCGCCCCACACCGACATTCTCTGAGTGAAGTGCCGAGGTGTGTTGCTGGGTCCGAGGTCCCATCGTAAAGGATGAACCACGGGACGCTGAAATCTTCAGGGAGGGAGAAGTTCTTGATCTCTTGAGAGAAGGGAGATGTGCCGAAGTCATCATCGAAGGCGCTTAGCCGATCTCGGGTTCGACCGACCATCTACAGGTTTTGTTAAATTGCTTGCCTGACTCGTTAGTCAAGCCACTCTTCGAGATCAGGGTTTCCTCTAGCCTCCGCCTTAGTCTCTTTGAGGGACAGGAGGACGAAGCTGTGGTTGCCCCTTCTTCCTGTAGCTGCTGCTGAAGTTGACGGATCAACTCGTCTTGCTTCTGGATCATAAGGTTTGGGGCCTTGATCTTCGCGAGGAGCGGGTTGTCATCGATTTGATGATGGCATTCGCTTGATTGAGGATCCTTTTGCCGGGAAAGCTTCAGTCGGAGGTTATCTCGTCGGGAAGGTGTTGTCACCCCCTAGAGGATGAACCTGATTGAGTTTCCAGCCTGTGGACGCTTGCTGGACCGAAGTCTGCTCAGGATCTCTTTTGGTGGGGACTGGAGGCAACTGTGTTAGTAGTGTTGATGGTTCTTTCCCCTTTCTAGTTCTTCGAGGCATGGTGATGGGGAAGATGACTTTTTGCTCGTTTCCCACAGACGGCGCCAATAGTAAGTGCACAAAAATTCACAAACCCGGGGGTAGTGATTTTGAGACTCACTTGAGGAGGACGGAGGTTATAGCTCCTTGATGATGATGGATGAACCACTGCCTCGAGACCTGGAAGAGGGAGAAGAAAGGAGTCAGAAGACCCTGGCTTGGGCAGCGCAGGACTCTCCAATGCCTAAATCAGTTCAGGGAACTCAAGAGTAGGATGAAGATTTTTTGGAGAAGAAGATGGCGTACCAGTGTGTTAGTGGCCATTAGCCCCCCCTTTGTTATGAAGCTGTAGCTGTGAATATATAGAGGAAGGGAGAAGGCAAGGAGGTGGTTGACCGTCCCATCATGGCCCACCTTCTCAGGTACTAGGGAGCTAGAGTCGCATCGTAACCTGCTTTCTTAATTGTAATCCCATCTGAGTTTGTCCTGTCCCATCGGGCCATACCCTGGCTCCTTAAGAGGCGCGGACGAGACTCTGTCAGGAGATATGGGCGGCTGTGACATCTGGCCGAGGTGGATCCTGGCCGAGCTGAAGATACCCTGGCTGAGGTGGGAGCTTCTACCGAGGTAGACATGGCACCGAGGTTAGGTATCTCTACCGAGATGGAAGTAGCGTCATGATATTCTTGCCGAGGCGGAGCACCTGGCCGAGCTGATGCAGGCCGAGACCAAGTACCGCCGAGGAGCTGGTGCAGGAGGCCGAGATGGAGAATCTTGCTGGGATTACGGAGAGCTGGGAAATATCCCACACAGTGGTGTTGTTAAATCTCTCTGGCAGAAACTCTTCCGGCCTTTCCCATGACTTGGGATCCCTCCCAATAGCCCATGCATTGACAATGACTCTAGTCTTTGGAGGAATAAAGTAGCCTTAGCTTGTAACATGACAGCTGCATTAGACTCCTTGGGAGTTAATAATGGAGCAACAGGATGTAACCGTAAAGTCTCCTTGATTACACATTTTAGGTATAGGGTATAGTGCCTTTGGTAAAGGTCGTTTTCTTCCACCCATCAGTCTCCTTACCTCTTCTTGAGCTTTCTTCATCACTTCAGGATTTTTTATAAGTTCTGCCATCATCCACTCTATCGGTGTTGCAGTGGTTTCTGTTCCTGCATTGAACATGTCCAATGTATAATAAGGCAACATGAGTCACCATGCATGTTATTATAAGAAATTTACCATACAATTAACAAGGGCAGTTGGATGTAATATTTGAAATCCGATTGCATTGTCCAAATCCCAACCTATTAAACATTCCAGTCTTAATGAAACTTTTGAATCGTTCGTCGGAAGTTGTCTTATCCATGTCCAAAATGTCGTATTATGATTTGATGGATATCCAAAGCTTTGCTCAATTGTGAGAAATAATAATTATTTTATTTGAAGCAGTAAAGATCAGATCTACCCGATTGTCCAATAATTGGAAAATATCACCCAAATCAAAGCCAAGACAGTGATGGATGGACCAGTGCAACAAGTGGAAGTTTCAGTAAAGGAAAGTATAGTCTGTAGAATACATTGTAAAAAGTCACTCAATCACGTTTTTTTTTTTTTTTTTTTTTGTTTTTTCAGCTTAAAAGATGGACTTCCATTCAAAACAACCAAGAAAAACAGAAACAACCGGAGGGACAGACATGAGACAATAGTGCAGTATGGTGGGTCCTTTGAAAAGACTTTTAGATAAATCAATGCATTCCATAAAATCCACCGTAAGCATGAGGAGAGGAAGTCCTCTCAATTTATAAAAGGGAGTAACAAGAGTTATTCAAATTCAAACTTAATTCTAAAATCTCTAACAATTCTTTTTTATCTCTCATAATCAAAACCAACATCCTTTCAGCTAAAAGGATCTGTTATTGGTAATAAGAAAATAAACTAATTTCTAAAATAAAAAAATAGTAAATATATTAATAAAAAATGGTAAATATATTGCAAAACCGATCATGTATTTGGGTGATCGCAGTCTGTCCGAAAATCCATCACTCTCGCAACCCGCTCATTTTTTAGTCTGTCGGTGCCGGTGGCCCACTGGATCAGATCTATTGCGATTTCTTCCAGAAGCTTCGATCGTGCAATTTCATGCAGATGGCGAAATGGTAAAGAGAGGATATTTAATTTTATTGAAAAATAGAAAAATTGACGGTGATTGTTGCAGAAAAATAAGGATCATCCTGGCTTGATGTAAGTTCATACTATAAAGACTTTTAGATAAATCAATGCATTCCATAAAATTCACCGTAAGCATGAGGAGAGGTAGTCCTCTCGATTTATACAAGACAGTAACAAGAGGTCTTCAAATTCAAACACAATCCTAAAATCTCTAACAACTCTTTTATTTTTTCTCGTAATCAAAACCAACCTAATCCAATCTTATCCTTGGATAATAAAGTCAAACACTTTGTGTTTGTTTGAACCTGTTACAGGAGTGGTTGACATTGTGCAGAAAGTCTTAGGAAGTAGTGTGTTGCTAAATGCAACCACTCTAATGGTGAGTGTACGCCCTATGAAACAGACAAATCTTATCACAGCAGGCATGTGTCTTCCGCCTCGGGACTAGCAGCAACTCCATCAGACGCAAGAGAACTTAGAGCAGGACGAATGGGACGCTGTCGAGGGATCTCGGCCGGAATTCGCCGCTGATTGTGGTTGATGTTTTGGGTAATGAGTTTTCCGGCGAGATTCCGGACGGTCTGTGCGAAAAGGGGGTTTTGGAGGAGCTGCTCATCATAGACAACAAGTTCTCAGGGAAGATTCCGGCGAGCTTGGCCCAATGCAAGAGCCTGTTGAGAGTTAGGCTGAAAGGTAACGGGCTTTCCTGTGAGTTTATGGGGCTTACCGCACATGTACTGCTCGAGCTAGCCGGGAATTTATTCTCCGGGGAAATTCCTCTGGTGATCGCCAGCGCAACGAATCTGTCGCTGCTGCTCATATCAGATAATCAATTCACTGGGGGGATACCAGCTGAGATTGGTTCTTTGCAAACACTGGTGGAATTTCCAGGAAGTGGAAATAGACTATCAGGTTCGATTCCAAAGACTATTGGAAAGCTAGAACTGTTGGGAAGGCTTGATCTTCACAACAACAAGCTCTCAGGTGAGATTCTGGCCGAAATCCGGTCTTATAAGAAGCTCAACGAGCTCAATTTGGCAGTAAATGAATTGTCTGGTCAAATCCCACCGGGAATCGGCTACTTGTCGGTGCTTAACTATCTTGGTCTCTCTGAAAATTGCCTCACAGGCGAAATCCCAATCGAATTGCAGAACTTGAAGCTCAGCCGCTTCAATCTCTCGAGCAACCGGCTCTTCGGAAAGCTCCCACCTATGTATGCCAAGGAGATGTACATGGAGAGCTTCTTGGGGAATCTGAGGCTCTGTGGTGATCTGCAAGAATTGTGTTCGGAATCTCAGAGGGGTGAGACCAAGAGCCACAGATTGCTTTGGTTGCTTCGATCAATCATCATACTTGCTGGTCTGGTTTTTGTTGTTGGGGTGGTGAAAAACCTACCTTAATACAGGCTGAGGTCCCAATCACCAGATCTCTATTAGTTATCAATCCACAAGTGATTAAACTAATAATTAATCGTAAATCCAATTAAAAGCAATTAAACACACAGCAAGAAGGACTCAGGATTTTGTACGTGGAAAACCCTACTCGGAAAAAAAACCACGGGCCTTACTGTCTAGGCCAACAGACAACCAAGTACTATTGTAAACCGAAAGTTACAAGAGATACTTACAACCCTTCCTAGTTGGTAACTCAACCTAAGGACTGCTCGAATCTTGTCGACAGCTCGTCGTTCACTTTCAACCGTGCTTGAACAAACTCCTCGAAGTCGTCTTCAAGGATTCTCTACTTCTGGAGAGTAGTATGGAAACAGAACCAAAGCTTGATCTTCAGCACTGCAACTAGAAGCTTTGGATGAACGATGGATCTCTCAGAATCTTCTCAGATGAGTTGTATTTATGAGAAGTACTTTGGAATAGAGAGATAAAGGCTATATATAAGCCTAAAAACGAGCCTCAAGAGTTCTTGTGTGATTGAAATAGAATAGTGCTCTTGAGAGAAAATAGGAAGAAGTTTCTGGATGGGATCTTCAACATTCGCCCAGGTTCGCTCGAGCGAACTTGAGGTCGCTCGAGTGACCTCTTTGCTGTATTAGATGGGTCGAGCGAAGGCAGGGAGAAGCTCGAGCGACCAAGCTACTGTCTTGGGTTCGCTCGAGCGAACTCTGTCAGGAAAGTTTTCTTGCGAGGAGACTTTGAGTTCATCTTTTCCTGTGTTAGAGTTCTTCACTGATTCCTTAATCCGAGCAGTCCATTCTAATTAAAATACAATTGATAAAGAACCCAGTTTTGTCCATAACCAATGAATAAGCCAACAACTAGAATCCTAATAATCTCCCACTTTGGCAATTCATGGACAAAACTCCTAATTACATAAAAATATACCCATACAAAACGGAAACCATTCTCCAAGCAAAATTCGTCCTCATTAATCCTGCAAAAACCTTATTCACAAGATCAAGTGCCACATCATAGAAATATGTAAAAATATGATAAATGTCTCCCCCTTTTTCTTCATAAATTGACAATAGAAATATAAAGGGTGAACAACAGGAAAAAGAGCAGCGGAGCATATAGTTTCTATGATAACAAGTAAGCAAAAATAAGAGCAAAAGTCAGCATAGTATCAACTACATCAGCAAGAAACAGCATAACATCAAATGATTTTTAAAAAAAATCAGTTTTTATCACTGATTTCCAAAGCGAGCAAGGATCGCAGCAAGGGCTTCATCAATGGAGTTGAAGCGCATATCAAAAACATCTAGACGGCCATCTACAGCAGAAAATCTTGTATCCATATGAAGGTGCATGGCCTGAACTTGTTCTCTAAGAAGAGTAAGTTGATCCGGATCTCTTTGTTGCTCCCCCTGGACAGCTTCACCTGGTGGAACGTTTTCAGCCTGAGCCTCTGCGCCTTGAACAACTGGTGGAAGATGAGCGGAGGATAGAGCCAATGTACGAGCATTGATTGGGTTCCGTATCCTCTGTGACGGCTCATTTGACTTCTTGGGAACTTCCCTCCACAGAAGATATTCGGTAATGAAGGCCGCAAAAGGCAGAATGGAGTTACGTTTGGCAGACAACATTCGATAGAAAAAGTTAAGTATCACTTGAGGGATGTTCACTTATTTACCAGTTCCAATACAGTAGAGCAGATAACCATTCTTGTGGCTGACATCCGATGTGTGTCCTCTAGGTTCCAATTTATGACAGACAAAACGATTTAGGAACCTGTATTCCTCAGTCAGATTTCTATGGGGAAGAAGACCCCCTGGCCACAAAGTATCTTCACCACACAATAATGTACCGATGCGATCATAATCTATCTGAACCTGTGAGTTGTCTGGAATGGGATAATCAGGGTTCTCAACCATCGGAATTTCAAGAAATTCAGAGATTTCCTTAGCAGAGAGGGTAATCCATTTCCCTCGAACAAATGTCTTTAAGGAAGTGTCAGAGACAGGTTCGAGGTTGCAGTAGAATTCGCGAACCCAATCTGTATAAACTTCCTTGATCTCAAAATTAAAAAGGGAATACCAATTCCGAGTGGATAGACAATGACACACATCCTTTTCAAGGAGATCCACATCAATTTCTCTTTCAGTTTCAACAGTTCGTTTCTTGTATTGTTCTTCGAAAAGAATAGATTTAGCCAGAGATGGAAACCGATGTCTGTCAAATGGTGGCTGAGAGGTAGAAGATGCAGCATGAGTCCTCTTTTTAGAAGACATGGAGATGATTGACAGAATCCCTAAACCAGATCAACAGCAAAAAAAAATCCGATGATGAGCACTTCAAAAGTCACAATTGCATGCAAACAGTGTTTCAATGATTCCAAAAATGAATCAAAAATTGATAATCGTATCAATATGCCATTAACAGAATCCATGGCTGAATCAGTGTCCATAGTATGCAGTTTATGAAGCCAACCTTGTCCTTCAACAAATTGTTCAACTGTGAGCAGCATTTTTTTTTTCAAGGATAATCTCATTTATGGCTTATGGCAAGCAAAAGACATAGAATGAACAATCCTCTTTTCCTTAAAATCTCAAACCATAGATGTTCTCAATCCAATCAACATTCCAAATCCATAAACACAACCCAAATAAACAAGAAACACCATAGAGAAACGATGTATGAAGGCCAAGCATGGACAGAAATAGCAACAGAGAGTTAGAAAGAAAATGGGAAAACGAAATCCAAAAAAATGAGCAGCATTCGAAGTTGAGAAATAGAAGAAAGAGATTCAAGATAGAGGATGAGTAACAAGAATGGAAGATTTTACCTTGGTGAAATCGACGAGCCAAGATAGCAGAAGAGATGCCCAGAAACTTGAAGAAACGAAAATGGGGTTTTAGGGCTTGAAGGAGGAAGAAACAGAACGAATGAAAAGACGCAGATTATAAACGCTGAAGGTTCGCTCGAGCGAACTTGAGTGGTCGCTCGAGCGAAGTGACAGACTTGTAAAAGTTTAAATGGGGCGCGGCAAAAATTCTCTAACGTCTATTGTTCGGTCAAATTGCTCCATGATGTACAGTAAAAAGAAATTTTCATTAATTTAAGCGCACAGTGACTTTGTGAACAGTATGACCAAAGAAAAAAAATTTGAAAAAGAAATAAAGAGAAAAAGAAAATGTGGGACCTACTCCACCTAAATCTCTTTGAGATGAACATAAATGTTGTATATGGAGCAAACCCATCAACAAAAAGTTAGGCAATTTAGCACGATATATATATATTTTTTATATACATATACTTTCCCCACCTTTTTTTTTAATACTCCCCCCCCCATTTTTTTTTCTTTTTTTTTTTTAATATTTGGGGCAGATTAAACCATCATGGGTGACTTTCACACTATCGAAAATGGTAGCCTTCTCTAAATGAAAATTACCAATCAAGTGGTAGCTATCACACATAAACGTAGGTAGCCCTGATCCTCCAGTTTAATCTGATTTCTGTAACATCTCGCAAAGAATAAAGACGAAGAAAGGCGTGAGAGAATCGAAATATACGACCCATGAAGTGTAAAAAAAAAAAAAAAAACAATCTTGGTCAAGTGAAAATCGTGAGTGTGCACTTAAATAAACAGAAAAAATATGGAGTTTAGGGAATAAGAGAAATCCCTAGTGATTTACGTAGAGATTCAAACCGCGTTCCATCCAATGGTTTTGTAAAAATGTCTGCCAATTGTTTATCGGTAGGAATATGATGCAAAGAGACAATTGCTTCCTCCACAAGATCACGAATGAAATGATGCCTTATGTCAATATGTTTAGTTCGGGAGTGTTGTACAGGATTTTTGGAAATGTCGATAGCACTTTGATTATCCCAAAACACAGTCATTGTATCTTGTGCAATTCCATAATCTTTCAGCATTTGTTTCATCCATAGAAGTTGTGTACAACAACTTCCAGCAGCAATATATTCAACTTCAGCAGTCGACAAGGACGTCGAGGTTTGCTTCTTACTGTGCCAAGCCACCAAATTATTTCCGACAAAGAAACAACCACCAGATGTACTTTTCCTATCATCAACACACCCAGCCCAATCGGCATCGAATAACCAACAATTGATGTGTTGGTATCCTTTGACATCCAGATGCCATATTCAATGGTTCCATTTATATATTTGAGAATTCTTTTGGTTGCTTGAACATGAGATAGTTTTGGTTGAGATTGGTATCTTGCGCAAACACCAACACTGTAAGCGATATCCGGATGACTTGCAGTAAGATAGAGAAGACTCCCTATCATACTCCTGTAGAGTTTCTCATCGATGTCCATGCCGTCTTTATCAAGGCTGATCTTGATAGTTGTGCTCATGGGAGTTCTTGCATGTTTCGATGACTGCATGCCAAACTTTTTCAGTAAATCTCTAGCATATTTCGGCTGAGAGATGAATATACCTAAAGAAGTTTGCTTGATTTGAAGACCCAGAAAGAATGATAGTTCACCAACCATACTCATTTCAAATTCACTAGCCATTTTTTGAGCAAACTTATCTGAGAGGTGCTCGGAGGTTGAACCAAAAATTATGTCATCGACATAAACTTGTGTTATAACCATGTTCTTCTTGTCTTGTTTGATAAACAAAGTCTTGTCAATAGTTCCTCTTTTAAAATCATGCTCAATCAAAAACACTGTTAATCTTTCATACCAGGCTCTTGGTGCTTGTTTGAGACCATAAAGTGCTTTTCTTAACTTGTAAACATGATCAGGAAAATGAGGATCTTGAAATCCTTTTGGTTGTTCAACAAAAACTTCCTCATTTAAAAAACCATTAAGAAACGCACTTTTCACATCCATTTGAAACAATTTGATATTCAAAAAGCAAGCTATAGCAAGTAACAATCTGACTAACTCAAGTCTGGCAACAGGGGCAAATGTTTCATCAAAATCAATGCCTTCAACTTGAGTATATCCCTGAGCGACTAGTCGTGCTTTGTTTCTAATCACGTGACCCGTCTCATCGGTTTTATTTTTAAAAATCCATTTTGTACCGATGACATTTGTGTGATCGGGTCTAGGGACAAGTTTTCAAACACGATTCCTTTCAAATTCAGCAAGTTCATCATGCATTGCATTAATCCAACAATCATCAACAAGAATATCTTTAATATTCTTTGGTTCTAAAGAAGAAGCATAACATAAGTGACTTACCTCATCACGTACCTGTTGTCTTGTTTTTAAAGGAGCGGAGATCTCACCTATCACTTGATCGAGTGGATGATCTTTGAGAACTTGTCCTTTTTGGGATCGTGGATGTACAAAAGATGAAGATGCAGCTTTTCCAAGAGATAGATCAGTTGATTTTGAGCTTTTTGTAGCAATTTTCTCTTCGAATTGACGAATGATATCCGGCACAATTGATTCTGATGATTTGTTTGGACTCGAAGACGCAGCAGTTGCATTAGTTTCCTTCTTCGTCTCAGTTTCAGATTCAGGTGGAGATGAATTGTCCTCGTAATTTTTGATACCCTGTTTAGAAGAAGGAGTAAAAGTCATACCTTCATCGTCATCAGAAAAACAATCAGATGTACCTGCATCATCTACAACCACATTAATGGACTCCATGACGATTGATTTTTTAATGTGAAACACCCGATAGGCTTTACTTGTCAAAGAGTAGCCAAGTAGAATTCCATCATCACTTCGAGAGTCAAATTTAGTTAAGTGTTCTCTATCCCGTAGGATATAACACTTGCTGCCAAATGTTCGAAAATATTTGATGTTTGGCTTGACTCCAGTCCATATTTCATATGGGGTGGTTTTTGTGCCTGGTCGAAGATAGACACGGTTAATCACATAAACAACTGTGTTTACAGCTTCAGCCCAAGACCGTTGCGGAATATTTTTGCTATGCAACATAACCCGTGCCATTTCTTTAACCACTCTATTTTTTCTTTTAACCACTCCATTTTGTTGTGGTGTTTTTGGTGCTGAAAATTCATGTTTGATGCCATGTTTTGTGCAAAAGGTAGAGAAATCGAAATTTTGAAATTCAGATCCATGATCTGAGCGAATTTTCGAGACTCCTCCAAATTGCTTTCCTTTTTCTGCAATAAGTAAAGACCATAAGTCATTAAAAACAGTAAAGGTTTCAGATTTATCATGCAAGAATCGAACCCAAGTTATTCTTGAAAAATCATCAACGGTTAAAAATATATATTTTTTACCGCCAATACTTTCAAACTTAGTGGGTCCCATGAGATCCATATGTAACAACTCTAGTGGTCTTTTGGTAGTAAGAGAGTCAATCTTTTTGTGTGGGGCTCTGATTTGTTTCCCAACTTGGCATGGGCCACAAACACTATTCGGGTCTTTATGAAGTGTAGGCAAACCCCGAACTAGTTCAAGTTTTGATAACTTTTCCAAGAGTTTGTAGTTCACATGCCCTAGTCTTTGATGCCACAAGTCGATATCACTTATCATTGTAGAGTTGCAAGATAGATAATTTTCTGTAGTAACCACATAACAATTATCAGAATTTCTTTTACCATGTAACACAGATTTCCCGTTTTTATCAACAATAATGCACTCATTAGCAGAAAAGTGAACTTCATATTTGTTGTCACATAATTGGCTGATACTTAGAAGATTTGTCTTAAGCCCATCAACCAAATAAACATTTTTCAAGTGAGACATACCTGGAATTGATACAATTCCTTTACCAATGACCTTAGCTTTACCTCCATCTCCGAAACGAACAGTGCCACCATCATAGTTGTCAACGGAGGTAAATAATGCTTTGTTCCCTGTCATATGTCTAGAGCAGCCACTATCCAAGTACCACACATCTGAGTCAGTTGCACTGAGTGCAGTCAGGACCACATTACAGCGTAGG
The DNA here is from genome assembly GCA_012931725.1 of Litsea cubeba. Taxonomy (NCBI): domain Eukaryota; kingdom Viridiplantae; phylum Streptophyta; class Magnoliopsida; order Laurales; family Lauraceae; genus Litsea; species Litsea cubeba. Next base: position 32,391,900 of record CM022952.1, on the reverse strand, counting down.
TCAGATTTTCGAATCCAGATGGTTCTAGTTCTGACCTTTTAAGGAGAGACGTATTGCTTCCTCCGCTGATTTCGTTGAAAGTTTCTAAATTTATTACAATATGGTCTTATGTGTCCTTTAATCCCGCAAAAGTGACATATGGGAACAAATTGTGATTTAGACACATATCTATTATAATGATTTGGCGGATGTGCAGTATTTGAATAATTCAGAGGCATTGCAGTCATAGTTGGTCCTTGAACAAAGATTGATTTACCTTTGTCATTTGATGAAGAAGTGCCATGAACAAAACCCAGTCCTGATTTTGAAGAAGTAGACTGTTGATATCCAAGAATCTCGTTGAGCTTTAATGATCCTGTATTCATTCGATTGATTGAAGCTTTTGCTGATTCCAACTCAGAAAGGGCCATCTTTAATTTTCCAGCTAGATTCTCTTTTTCAGATTTGCAAGAGTTCAGTTCATTTCCCAAGAGTACTAATTCAGAATCAGCCTTTTGAATTTTTTGTTGCATACGATGATTCTCTTGTCCTGCAAGAATCAATGTGTCAGACAAGATAGTACGTTGATCTTCTAACTGCTTTACCTTAGATTCAAATTCAAGCAATGTCGCTTGCAATGATGTATTCTTTTCTTCAATTGCCTTTAATTTTAAGGCTCTTTTCTCGCTAAGTTTTGACATTCTGACAGATTCAAGAAAAAGCTTTTGATAATCTTCATCATCATCTTGTTCGCCATCAGAATTTTCTTTTATATTTAAATCATCATCTGACTTGGATTCCTGCACAGAAGAGTTAGAAAAGGCCATGAAAGCAACATATTTTCCAGACTCACTTAAGGGTGAATCGGGTTCAGATTCTTCGTCATCGGATTCTTCATTCCAAGCAACATTTAAAGCCTTACCTTTATTCTTTTCTCTTCGATTTGCACACTTAGCAGCAGTGTGACCATATCCTTGACATTCAAAGCATTTGATTGGCTTTGGTGTACCCTTAGATTTATTTTGTTCTGATCTAGGTACAAATTTTCCTTTTGAAAGTGTCTTTGGATTTGAAGAGTCCTTTTTGATAAAAGGCTTCTTGTTTTTCCAAAGCTTCTTAAATTTTCTAGCATAGTAAGCCTCAAGTTGTGCATCATCTAATTCACTGCCAGAATCACAATTTTTTGAGTCATCAACTGAATTTGAAGACACAAGTGCAATGTCCTTCCCCTTTTTCAGTTGACAATGATTTGCCTCAAAAGTTTGCAAATTTCCTACAAGTTCTTCAACACTTATTGAATTAAGATCCTGATGCTCCTCAATGGCAACAACTTTTGGACGAAATCGTTCTGGGAGGGATCTCAAAATTTTCTTGACTGTCTTAGATTGAGGAATAGGTTCTCCCAAGTTAAAGCATGAATTCACAATCTTGGTGAGTTTTGTGTTGAATTCATCAAAAGTTTCAGCATCTTTCATACGAATCGTCTCAAAAGCGGTTGTCAAATTTTGGAGTTTAGTTTGCTTGACAGTGTCTGTTCCCTCATGAACAGTTTGTAATAAATCCCAGGCAGCCTTAGCAGTAGAGCACGCAGAAATTCTATGAAATTCAGTAGCAGTAATTCCATTGTAAATTGCATTAACAGCTTTATTGTTGCAATTGGACCTAGTCTTTTCATCAGCAGACCATTGAGCTTTGGGTTTGGGTCTGGTCTGTCCTTCAACAACAATAGTGGGATCAGTGTATCCCTCCACAACTGTGTCCCATACTTGATCATCTATTGCTCGAAGAAAAGCAATCATTCTCATTTTCCAGTAAGGATAATTTGTTCCATCTAGGAGAGGGGGCTTGTTTGTAGACGTTCCTTCTCTATTGATATCCATTAGAGATTAGTGAAAATAGATCACACAATACATTAGTACAACCTGCTCGGATACCAATTGAAAAACCTACCTTAATGCAGGCTGAGGTCCCAATCACCAGATCTCTATTAGTTATCAATCCATAAGTGATTAAACTAATAATTAATCCTAAATCCAATTAAAAGCAATTAAACACACAGCAAGAAGGACTCAGGATTTTGTACGTGGAAAACCCTACTCGGGAAAAAACCACGGGCCTTACTATCTAGGCCAACAGACAACCAAGCACTATTGTAAATCGAAAGTTACAAGAGACACTTACAACCCTTCCCAGTTGGTAACTCAACCTAAGGACTGCTCGAATCTTGTCGACAGCTCGTCGTTCACCTTCAGCCGTACTTGAACAAACTCCTCGAAGTCGTCTTCAAGGATTCTCTACTTCTGGAGAGTAGTATGGAAACAGAACCAAAGCTTGATCTTCAGCACTGCAACTAGAAGCTTTGGATGAACGATGGATCTCTCAGAATCTTCTCAGATGAGTTGTATTTATGAGAAGTACTTTGGAATAGAGAGATAAAGGCTATATATAAGCCTAAAAACGAGCCTCAAGAGTTTTAGTGTGATTGAAATAGAATAGTGCTCTTGAGAGAAAATAGGAAGTAGTTTCCGGATGGGATCTTCAACATTCGCCCAGGTTCGCTCGAGCGACCTCTTTGCTATATTAGATGGGTCGAGCGAAGGCAGGGAGATGCTCGAGCGACCAAGCTACTGTCTTGGGTTCGCTCGAGCGAACTCTGTCAGGAAAGTTTTCTTGCGAGGAGACTTTGAGTTCATCTTTTCCTGTGTTAGAGTTCTTTACTGATTCCTTAATCCGAGCAGTCCATTCTAATTAAAATACAATTGATAAAGAACCCAGTTTTGTCCATAACCAATGAATTAGAATCCTAACAGGTGGGCTGGTTCTATTGGAGGTACCAGAATTTCAAAAAGGTGAAAAGGGCAATGATAAGTCGAAATGGATACTGGAATTCTGGAAACCGCTAGCGGTTTTGACGACTAGTGGGGTTGACTTATCAAGTATGTGACATGTCATGTCAGTTGTTTTTTTTTTCTTGTTTCTTACCTATATATGGATATAGAGTGGTTCATAACGTAAGTAGGATGGGTGAGAATAGAATCACCCTTTATGGATTGAAGTGTCAGAATTTGACTGCCTTGATTATTAGGCTTTGAGAGGACTATCCATTGGAGTTTGGATTTGGATGTGGTACGATTGATCGTTATTGAACGATAGTCCCTCTCCTTTGCTTTGACGAACTTGTTCACGCATGATGGGCCAAGTACTTCACTATTTATGTTTCTGTATCTTTGACTTGGGCCCCACTAAGTTATTGTAGTAAAACACAGAGGTGTAGCACCTCTACGGAGGACATGGTCGGTTGACTATTGAGCGATTGCATATCGTATTGAGCTTTGAAGTGGATGTACACCATTATTTAGATTGGGACATATTGGCCAGTTTGGCACTTTACTCTTAAAATCAAGTGTAGTGAAGTGCAATAAAAAGTATGAATAAAATATGTAGTGGATAATGATGATATTTTATTTTTAGTTGTTTGGGATGAAATATTGTTGACATTTGTATGAGAAATGGAGTTTTTTTATCTTTTAGTGAGTAATTATAGTTGCTTTTCGACTTTTTTGTTGGAAAAGATGGAGGAAATTATGGTAAAAAGTGCTTTTGATGTGATATTTCACTTGACTTCACTCCACTTGATCACTTTACAAATGGGTGAACCAAACTAGCGTATTTACTTGGGCAGGGTTGAACATTCGATGCCGAACCATTACCTGATGTATTGTTTTGGACAAGGTTGAATACCCATTAGCCGATGCCAGGCTGACCACCCGTTGTTGGTTGGACATGGTTACTACCCGAAGTACTTTGACTTCTTATGTCAGGTAGTTTCTTATGTGGACCACCCCTATTGGTAGAGTCCGTCTTAGGACTTCGTATTCTATATATCAAACATCATTTATCGTTCATAACATGCTCACGATGTTATTTACCGCTTTACACTTGCATATCTATTTATGGTTCTGTATATCTATCTGCCGGCTACTTATAGCTTGATGATGCTACGCTTGGTGCATAGGCACCGAGCCCGTCTATCCCGAGGAGGAGGAATGGAGGAAGTGGCGCTTTGGGCAAATCCGCCTGATGGCCACGAGTGGTGTGCAGATGACGCTTATTGAGTTATCATGACCTGCACTAGAGTGCCTTCATATTTTGGATATTAGAACTTTCTTTTGTGACCTAAGTTTAAGTGGCCTTTATGTAATGAAATACATTTGTTATTATTAACTTCGAACTTTAATCCATATTATTCTTGCTTACTTTGAAATGCTTATTATACATAACATATTAAGAAGCTTCCACGGTGTACGTCGGGTATCTGATTAGATCGACGTATTTTCTCACCACTAACTTCGATCATGTGGGACCATGATTGACGGCTAATGAGTGTTATGTCAAGAAATTTTTAATTAGCTCCTAATCTCACGTTTAACCACGTTGTTTATCAGCGGGGGCGTGATAATTATAACTTATATTTTATTTTTCCTACTTTTATCATTATGTAAATCTTAAAGACCAAGGTGCTTGCCTTCATTGTCATGCACTTTCCTGTAGGGACCTGGGATTTACTTTTCAAAATGAAGTATTTTGATACCCCTCTTTGGTCTCTTGCCAGCTTTTGGTGAGTGGGATGTATGGAACTCACCGTGGTGTCCACCAAATAATGATATGAGCCACTAGAATTGGGTTAATTTCCCCCATTAGCATATCGCTACATTTTACTTCGATAGGATTTGGTCCAACTGTGAGAGAATATATGATTGATGATGTAATTATCATAAACTTATAAATAATTAATCGTATGAACTGATTATATTATCAACCATTTGTTGAATCTTACGTTGGGACCTATTCATGTCATAGGAAAATCATTGGATACGCTACTAGAGGAGATTGCGCGCAATCAATTTTAGTGGTTCAAATCATCAATATCAAGTGAGCTGCACGGTGAGTCATTTCAAATTATTTCCTAAGTTTTCAAGTAAGGACATCTGGTCATTTTAATTTTTTCTTGCTACTATTTCCCTCAATTTCTTAAAAAACCCAAACTACCCTTTATTTAAAGCCATGACATGGTTCCGGCAGCCACTGCATGTAGCTGATCGCCATGGAGGCATTGGTTGTATTTGATCACGGTGAGGCTGCCGGTAAAGGAAATGAGGAGAATATAGAAAAAGTGAAGGAGAGTTGTATTTCAACAAAGGGTAATTTCAGTATTTGAAAACATTGAGTGGATAAATTGTCAGAAAATAGGTCTAAATGGACGGGTGTCCTTAATCGAGAACTTCCTAAAAACTTAGGGACTAATTTGAAAAGTTTTAATACTCATGCTCTTTCTTGAAATAAGAAAAAAAAAACTTAAGGCCTTATTTGAGATTTTGTTCAAATCAAAATCAATGTTGATTGAACATTGAGCCTTAGCCTCTTCTTTTTCTTGATATCATTCATTAAAACAAAAACCTGCATGTGCATATTGTCTTGCATAAAAACATCATTTGCATTGTGAGAAAAGGAATGCCATGCCAAAAAAAAAAATTGAAGAAGAAGAAAAATGGTCGACTGGCCATAAAAAAAATGAAAAAAGAATAAAGTTTTATTGATCCCTACTTTTACAAGGAGTTTTTGGAGAAGAAGAATTACTTGAAGCCATTGACAAAGAAGAAGATGAACTTGAACATTCTTGGAGAAGTAAAGCTCTTGGTCATGAAGCACACTTGAGATCTTAGCAAAAGAAAGCAATAAAAGCAAGAGAATCATCTCTGTTTGCTTTTATAGAAGATATCAAACCAAAGAAAAAAACAAGGAGAAAGGCAAGGAGTTAAGTGCTAAAAATTAGCAACCTTCCTAAAAGAAAAAGAATTTGAGAGATTCTCTCTCAGAGAAAGGGGACTTGAGAGATTCTCTAAAAAAAAGATATTTTGAGATATTCTCTATCCAAAGGAGATATTTTGAGATATTCTCTACAAAGTGACCCCACATGAGATCTAAGCCATCGTTAAAGGTTTAAGGTCCCATGAGTAAGCCCACATGAGCTAGGTTTGACCACCTAGGCACTAAAACGGGCTTCCTACCAATTAAGCCTGACCCAAAGTTTTGAAAATCCTTTTCCAACATAAACTCTCTTACCAAGAGCATACAAATTGGTCCCATGCCTATTTTGAGTTGATTGGACCATAAAAAAAAAAAAAAAAAACTTCAAGCCTTATGAGCCTCCAAAATTCAAATCATTCCCACCTCATGTGTCAAATAAAGCCAAAACCTTAAAATCAACATTCTGCAAAAATCCAAACCACTCCATTAATGGACCCAAAATTGTCCTAGAGAATGGCCAAAATCCAAATCCTGACCCCATATCTTGTCACATATAGCTTTTTAGATCACAAGGTCAAAAATAAAAATATTTTCTCCTAACCCCCTAACCTGCCACATACATCTTGTTAGGTCACAAGGATAGAAATAAAAGCCCCAAAAGCGAAACCTTCACTTGACCGCCTAATGCACCATATAGAGCCTTTAGGTTCATAAGGTCAAAAGTAAAAACCAAAAATCCAAAAACCAGAAACCCAAATCCAAAACCCTTATGTCATTTTCAAAACTTTGCCTTGAGATGGTACATGATCTCTCTCAGTGCCATAAAATTTCCTTGGAGACTCAAAAAGCTACTCCATCAAAACAAAATTGCTCAAGACTCTTGGTCAAAATCTCTCCTTCAACGATCAAAAGTTCTCTTTGGGGCACATCGACTACAGAAGTTATGCAACTTGTCGCTGTACCTCGAGAGGGACATTTGTTTACACAAAGAATGTCACTTTACCCTTTCATACACTTTCAACATAAAAGAAGGTACATGAAGCTGCATTCAGCCACAACGGACAATGCTACTTCAAGCATCACGTCTTCTCGGAACCATCCAAAAACTTTAAGGTCATTCAAAACAGCCATAAGAAGAGTACACATGAAGCTTTGGGCCATTTCAACATCATTTGGCCAAACTCCACTCTTCCAACAGCTAAATAGGAGCTCCTGGCAGTGGTAAAGTTGGAGACCTTGTCTCACAAAACATAGCACACAATTGGCCTCAAAATTCCACTACAAGGCTCTACATCAAATTCCATGTCATTCTGACACCGTTGGCCCAAAATGCAAAAAATTGCATTCTTCATGCGACAAAGTCAGCCCCCCCCCCCCCCCTCCAGACTCTTATTCTTTCTCATCGGCATCACACCTCCAACCCTCTCGCCGCCTGATCCCGATCCTTTCCTTCCTCTTGCTTCAGCTCCTATCACCAAAGTCCTCCCCTCCCTCCCCCCCCCCCCCCCCACCCAATCTGATGCCCTAGCGGTTCCACAAGCTAACCCCGCCCCTGCTCCGCCCGGTCCTGCTCTGCATGGCCCTTCTCTGTCCAGCCCTGCTCTACCACAACCCTCTCCCGTCCAGCTGCCCTCTCCTAACCTCATCCAACCAGCTATCTGTTAGGGATTTTGTATTTTGCAATTTGGTGGATGCATTATCATTTTAGTCATTATTTAAATTTTCACAAGAGCTTTGATTTAGAAAATCTTGAAATCTTGATTTGCACATGCATTGTTTTAAATGTTTCAGAACTTATGTTTTATGCATTTTTTCATTTTTTGCATTGGATGCATTTAGTTTGAAAAGAATTTTTTGAATCAAGTTTGCCTACGGTTTTAAAACTTTTTAATCATCTTAGGCATTTTTTGTTTCATGTTTTTAAAAATCTTAGATTGGCTTAAATTCATGTTTCCTAGCTTGATGCATTGGCCCAAAAGACCCCCCACAAGAAAACTTTTTGAAATATGAAAAAATTAGGGAAAATGGTCCCTCGGTCGACCGAGCACACTGCGGGTCGACCGCGAAAGACCCATTGGGCCTCTTTTTTCAAACGGTCTAATTTTTTACTGTTGAGCCCAGGTCGACCGGGGAGAGGTGCAGGTCGACCGGGGACTCACAGAAACCCACTTTTTGGGTATAAATAGTGGTTCATTCATTTGAAAAGTTTGAGGAACCAAGAGGCCCTCCTTGAGATGTTTTGAGGCCAAACAAAGGGGACTGATCTAAGGAATACTAAGGGTCATTTGGAAAGCTAAAGCTTGGAATCAATAGTTAAATCATCTAAGTAAGCTTGTTTTTTCTAATCATATGTTTTCATGGTTTGCTTTAATTTTGGTAAATCTTTTCTAGCGTGTTAAACTATGATTTGTTGTGTCCTTAACATGTATATGTTTTAAATTGATTTATTATTTTAGATGCATCACCTTGATTCAAACCAAGTAGGACTCAAATTGGTATATCTAAGTGAATCATGTTTTGAAAACAACTTTGAAATTATATGTAACATGATTCCTATACTTGGTTGAATATTTGGTTGTTGTTTTTTATCATAATAAAATCTCTTTCAAATCTATCTTTTGTTTTGGATTCAACAACTTCACAAATCACATGTATTTTGTTTTAAAGTTTCACAACTTGTCTAGCATTGATTGGTATATCATTTAAAAGTTGAATTTTTAATTACATGAGATTTCTCCCTTGACTTCAATCAAATCTATGTTTTACTTTAAGCATATTGATTGAGCTTCTCTTTTAAATTGATTGAAGTCCTTATGCATCACATGTTTTATTCTTTGAATTTCACAATTTGTTTGGAATAGATAGGTATATCTTTTACAAGTTGTTTTTAACAAATGATTAGCATTCTTTCCTCAATCATAAATGCTTTTATGAGCTAAAACTTTTAAAAGACTTTGGCATACATTTATGAGCTTTTATTTTCAAATTGATTGAGGACATCATACATACACATTGTGCATTCATCTTTGCATTTATATTGTGTGTGTGTGTGTGTGTGTGAATTAGATTTTCCACTTTTATATCCGCCTAATTAAGAGGCATTGTATTGAGCTAAAATTATATCTCCATCAAGTGTATTCTAGACACAACTAAGAGAGAGAACCAACCATTTGGTTGTAAAGGTTATTGCTTAGCCTTAAAAAGCATAGTGTAAAGGTTATTGCTTAACCATGAAAAGCATTTATAGTGGTTCGGCCTCAATGCCTACATCCACTACCAGCTTGTGCTCCTATATCCCACCGGATTTCCACTATCGATACTTTTTAAAAGGCTAAGCAATAACCTTTACAAAGATATTTTACAAGGCTTAACAACAACCTATCAATGTGTTTTCTAGGCTAAGCAATAACCTTTACACTATGCTTTTCTTAGGCTAAGCAATAACCTTTACAAGAAGAATTTTTTCTCTTAAAGTAGTGTCTACACAAACACTAGAAGAGATACAATTAAGGCTCAATTACAATGCCTCTAATTTAGGTGGATATAAAATTGAAAAATAAACTCACACAACACTAGCTCTATGTAATGCAAAGTTGAATGCTCATGGTGTGTGTGCGACAACTTCAATCAAGTTTAATAAGTAAGCTCAATCAATATATGCTTAAACCATTTAAAAGTCTATGGACCATAAAAAGATTTGATTGAAGTGAAATGCAAATCACATGTATAAATACTAACTTGTTGATGATATGAAAATTAAAAGCTCACAAGTTGTATGAAACTATTTAAGTCTAAACATGTGATGCATGTGCAATGTTTTTTTCAAAAACAAACTAGTTTAACTAAGGTTATAGAGTGATTGAAAACAACAAATGAGGATTCAACCAAGTAAATGAATCATGTTATAAAAGAAATCAAAGATTTTGGCAAAGCATGATTTATGACATTTTAAAACAAACTTGGTTTGAATCAAGGTGAAGAATCCAATGCTACTTAGATCAAAGATTGAATGTAAGAAATGGATTCAACACATCATAGTTATCATGCTAAGATTCATTTACCAATAATTTAAACAAAGCATGAAACATATGATTAAGAAAAGTAAAGCTTACTTAGTGATTTAACTCAATTGAACCAAGCTTTGTCTTTCCAAATGACTCTTTTGTCTCTCTTAGCTCATTCCCCTTTCTTAGGCTTCAAAATAGTTCAAAAGATTCACCCAACAAGCCTCTCAAAGAAAGGAATGATTTGGACTTAAAATGGAAAAACACAGTCCAATGGCTAGTTGTCCTGGTCTACCCCATGCACCCTTGGTCGACCAGTTCCAACGGTCATATTGCCCAACGGCTAGTTGTCTCGGTCGATCGGGTACAGGGCTGGGAGGGGTTCCTTTAGATTTTTCAATTTTCTGAAAAATGAAACTAGGAACTCAGGGCCTTCATGATTTATGCATTATAAGACCCCCGACCCCTAATCTTCGCGATTAGTGTGTTTTTAATTGTGGGTTGTTTCTCTCAGTGAGATTTGAGGCGCCTAATCGAGTTGGTTTGTGGTTTAGAACAGTTTTATATAGCTTTGGAGAATTTTGAGAGCCGTTGGACCCTGTCTAGCAGCCGGGGATGCCTTGGGTTGCACGTGTCAGCGTGGGTCTTGATTTTAAAGAATTCCAATTTTGGTTTCTTTTGATAGGTCAAATTAGCCCCAACAACTTTTGTGTTTAGCCTGATCCCATTCGAAACTCAGAAAATCAGTTTTTCGGCCCTGGGGCAAAACAACCTTTTCACATTGAAATCTGAGCCCAAATTCCAAAATTCCGGATCTATGTCAAAATTATATTTTTTTGGAAACTAGATTTCTTGAGGATCATTTTATATTCTTTTGTCGGTCTCGTCCGGGGCCCACAAGACCATGTTTTGGCCATTTTAAATTTCAGCTGTATGGGCCCCACTTTCATTACTTAAGTTCTCCTTCTCCTTCCTCCATGTTCATTTCAGTTTTTCCTGCAACTGAGCTGAGAAAGGGGAGCTCTTTCTCCTTCATTTCTCCTCTTGCATGCACCATCTCTAGACCTCCAATTGGAAATCCAAGGCTATCATCTTCTTCCTCTCACTCCAAGCTTCCCATTACTGTAATTTTCCTGGGATCCCAGCTGTGCAGCCACCATTTTCTTTCATTTCCTTCTTGTTCAGATAGCTACAGGTAGGAGCTTCAACCCATTTCTTCCATGGAGTCCATTTAGCTCATGAAGAGCTCTTTTCTCTAACATGCAAACCCATTTCCGGAATGGGGGTTTTGGTGACCAAAATTGTTGATTTTTGAATAATTTTCTTAGGGCTTTTGTGTAGAATTCGTGGCTCTCTATTGGTAGGGTCTTTGAGGGAGATTTGTGTGGCATTTTGATCAAGGCAAGTAACCTCTATAGGTTCTATGTGCATGTGATTTATGGATAGTTTTCCATTTTTAAAATACATGAATTTTAATGTTTAGACTCTTGATTTATGTCATGCTTATACCCTTTTAAAATATTAGCTCAGTCCTTCTATTTATGTTGATGTTAGTGGCTTTACAAAGTTCGAAATTTTGTTTTGAGTTAGAATTATATTAAGTCATTCAAGGATTTGTTCTCTTTATGAATTGAATGATTTACTTAGTGTTTAAAGTTTAAATTTTTAGAAGACTTGATTTATTCTCAGTTTTGGACTTGATTTCTATTTACATTGGTATGGAAAATTGTCACGACCCGGTCTCGAGATCTGATTAACTCGAACAAACCCCGATTCGCGATCACATACTTACTTGCGTAAATCCCGAATTAACAAAAGCTAAAATGAAATTCACAAGGGATCGCAAACATACAATTACCTGTCAACTGTATAAAATTGCAGAAGATATACATTGACGAAAACATAATACAATAAGAGTTCTTTACATGAAAGTAAAGATTAACTCACACCTTCTACTTCTTATCAAAATTAACCATACAATGCAGGGAATATTATTTACAATTCAAAATGAAATTAAAAGTATTTCTCAAAAGAAATTGTCTACTAATTCATTCGCACTTGGCGATCATATCCACTCAATTAGACCTCCTGGAGGTATCGGGCGGTCATTCTCCGCTACCGGCGCGGTCTCGGCAGGACCGGTACGGACATCTGGGCCTGTGACATTCATCAATAGCACCATGAACACGACGGTTCAACAAGGTACATACATTTCTATAATAGTACATATTATCCAAAAGTAAATCAATTCTATACGAATTTATTATAAAAGAACCTGTCAGTTTATCAACTTAACAGTTCTATATAAATTAATCAATATCCATGTTGATACAATGAAGTCAAGTAATATCATTAGATTGATATCTACCATGACACGCATTTCATTTCCTTTCAATTCAGTGTTTTACTTCCTATTATATTACTTTTCATGACTTATCAAATGGGTGGAAATTACCAGTGTCTTGATCAGAGAGCACTAGCATCCCACACGGCTCCGGAATGCCTCATACATCTACTGCAGTAGGAATTATTCATTTCATTGTTACTTTTAGTAACTATTCCCTTCCTTTCATTAATTATGTGTACATTATATCAATGGGGCTGAAAATTGAGCTTAAGTGCAGAAACCAGATTTAATTCTATTCAGACTTCTAAGCCAACCAAATGAGTGAAATATTCATTTTTCCAATACACGTACTATTTTTGATGAATATCATTTTAATCATGTATTCGGAAAAACTGAGTTTACACCTATGAAGGCTTAGACATTAACAAAATTCAGCCTGTATACATTAGGCTTCAAAATAGACAATTTAAACTTCAATTCTGCATTTCTAAACAGTGTCGGTCAGCTTGTTGATCGACAGAGGCTGACCGACATTGCGTCGATTAGAATTCTAGAGAGCTGGAATTCCATTCATTTTCATCAGTTACTGTCGGTCGAGTGCGGCCAAGGGTCGGTCAGGTCATCGGTCGACCGACCACGAGTTAGTCAGAATTCCAGAGAGCTGGAATTCACTGAAAACAGGTGCCAGACCTGTCGGTCAGCTCGTCAGTCGACCGACAGGTCTGGCACCCAGAAGCTCAGTTTCGAGCTTCAGAATTTCTGAACCTAATTTCTATAACTTTGGGCCAAATGAGTTTTAACAACTCTAAAACATTTTAAATCATAAGTTATGTAAGTACTTGCCTCTAGTGAAGATCAAATGGAGAAAAACCTCTTTGAAAGCTTGATTCCAAGACGAAATCCTCAACTTGAAGCTTTTCCCAAACTTTATAACTTCAAGAAACTTGAACACAAGTTGAAGAAGAAGATGAAGAGTATGAAGGTTCTTCAAAATCACTTGCAAAGCCCTTAGTATCCACTCTTGATGCAAGAAATGGAAGAAAGGAGAGAAAAAGAGAGAAAAAGGTGTGCCTAGGGTTTGAATGAAGATGGAAATGAGTTGAATGACTTATTGAGTCATCTCTTAGCTTATATAAGCTAAGATTTGCAAGAAGGTTCTCTACCTGCTTAAGTCATTTCAATTTAAGTCAAATGAATGGTCACTTGACCCAATATTCGTCAAACGACTTCGAGCCTTTGACGAAAGTAAACGTACTCCTCGAAATATGCGTGTTGGTATCAAGAGTTTCTGTATTCGACGAAAGACGCGGAAATTCGTATTTACACAAAAGTCCCTCATTTTCTAGTTTGAGTTCAAAAACTCATTCAATTCTCTTACAATCCTTTTTAACAAGTTCATTAAGCTTAATTCATCCCTTTTAAGCTAAACCAAGTCCGTTTGATCAATTTCTATTATTAGTCTAATTAAACATGATTAATTAGTCTTAATTTAGATTAACTAGAGTTAATCTTCATTAACTCGGGATGGGGTCTTACAAAAATTCTGGGTTTTGATAAGGACATCTCATTGTAAAGATTTCAGCTCATACTTTTGTATCTTCTTATGATTAATTTCTAATTTTTCCATGCTAATTTTGTAAATGGAATGTGATGTCTAAGTTTAGTGTTGCATGGATAATGGTTGATACATGAAAAAATTCAGTTTTTATGTGATGGAATGATTGTTGGTGAAGGAGGGAAGGAAAGACTCAAAGGAATGGAAAGAAGTCCCAAAATCTGTGTAGAAATGCATTCCAGACGGGCCAGCTAGAGAGCAGGCTCGCTAGAGCTAGCCTGGGCGAGCCCACTTTCTGGGAGGGTCCACTTGAGCGGACGCAAGCCTACTCGAGCAGGCCCAGCCACTGCACAACTAATCCTTTTGGGCATGTTTGATGTTTCTTCACTGTTTTATGGACCTGAATTGATTTCTTAAGACATATTTTATGTCTTTTGTGGGTTTCTTGAGGATTAAAAAATTAGAAAATGTTGAGAGACTTCTATTTGAATATTGTGCATTTGAAATTTAAAATGTCCTAACTTCGGAGGCACCAATTGCATTTTATTTTCTGACATTTGAGTTTCAAATACTCAGGGGTCAATGGAAGTCTTTAGCATATGCTTGATAGAACATATTTTTTGAACTTTAGTTTTGATATCCAGAATATTATCGTGTATTGTTTTGAATTTCAAGCATAAGCTCGTTTGAGAAATTGTTCCAAGAAACATCGTCGTGCTCTTGCTTTGAATTTTCAAGTATAAGTTTATTTGAAGATTTGTTTTTAGAATAAAAAAAGGGGACTACTTTTGTGCTTTTACATGTTAATAGCTTATGCTATCGTGCCTTGTCTCACTTACACCGTCCACCTTGTGTGGTCGATGAGGGAAATATAAGAACTCGGTTCGGGAGGCACCCTTAACCATGGGGCGAAGCGTGTTAACCACGGGCTTCAAACAGAGAGTCTCCACTAGACCTAATCGGAAATTTTCAGCTTGCCTGTTCCGCCCACCTCGCGTGGTGGAGAATATCTTGTCTTGCCTTGTCTTGACTAGTAGTTTCCCCTTTTTGTGTGATTTGTCTCGCAACTATATTTTGTCCCGTGCATTTATGAATGTAAGTAAATACCACTGAGTTATGACTGCCCATTCAGTCTGATCCACTGTCTGGGGTTCCTTAAACATGTGGATTGTCCGCAAACTAGTCGTGTATTGTATACACATTGTGCAATTTTTTAAAAGATTTGAAAAGGAGAAAGTGAACCAGATTTTGAAAAGTCTGAAATCTTGATTATTTGAGGATTCAAGGCATCCGATTTGACTCAATTGTCTTTTGAAAAACATTTCGTTGACTTTCTTTTATTTTTAGGTAAATGAATTTTGTGGGTATATTCATTGCAAACCCTCACAAGGCACAACTCGTCCACTTGGGGTAACCTAGGGGTTTAAGGGCTTGCTGCATACGCTAAATGCAGCCGATAGTACTAGTGAAAGTGGTGTTTTCCTTTGTGTCTTTGCATTTAGTTTATATTAGATTAGGCTAGAAGACCTACCCTAGTTCGCATATTTTGCTTGGAACTAGCAAAAATGTTTGTCGGGGGGTCTAATAAGTCCTCAAAAATGCATAATTTCATCATCCTTTTAGAGTAATTAAGGACCTAATCGTCAAATCATGCACCATTTTAGTAAAAATCATGATTTTATGTTTGTAAGCATCAAAGTCTGAATTCGAGCCAAAATTCATCTAAAAATTGCATTTTCACAAAAAAAATCATGAATTTCTCTATTTTTGGCATTGGAAGTCATGAGTTTCTCTTAACTTTTTACTCACACATGCAATGATGAATTTTTTTTGCACCATTGATTTAATTAAAGAAAACAAGATAAAATGGTGACATTTTATGCATCCATCTAGTGTGAATGGGCCCCGCATCTTGCATCATTCCTTTCTTACAAAAATAAATCATTCTTTGATCATTTATTATATTATTTGTATTTTCGTAGGGAAAATAAATTTCTCGGGACCCGCGGAAGAGATAAATAAATTGAAGAATTAAAGAGGGAAAACCAAGTATTGAAGCTCCATATGGGGTCCATCATGCATCCAAAATTGAGGCTCAAATCTGAAAGTTAGCCTAGGAGAAATTTCCAATAGAGTATGGAACGTTCCACATAGAGGAGATTCGAAGAGGAATTCACACGTCCAATTGGTCCCACCATCTTACCAAAATCTGAACTTTCAGATTTTTTAAGTTTTGTTGCAAACAAGTTGGGGCCCATTCAATGATATTTTTATTAAAGCTATGAAGAGTCCTAAATATGGAGGGTGGTGACAAAGAAATTTTTGCAGAGAAACTAACTCCAAAAAGATAGGCTTCAAGATTTGAAATTTTGTAAACCCAAGAATTACCGAAGGATGTGCCGTCCAACACTTTGTTATCCAAGCTTTGCACGTCCAAAGGAGGAAGGGCCCATCATGTATTCCAATTGCAAATACAAATCTGGATTTCAGATTTGAGAATATTTTAGCCAAAGTGGAGCCTACATTATTGCAGAATTTCAAAAATTGCCCTCACCTCTTTGAGAGAAGATTCTTTGAGAATTCAAGATTTCAAATCAAAAGCGAAGAAGGCAAGAGGATCAAGGAGTCCTAAAGGCTAAGGCAGAAAAAAGAGGAAATAGATAAGGAAAGAAAGTTAAAGTAAATTAAGAAAGAAAGATTCAAAAAATGGCATGAGGTGGTACGTCCATGCATGAAGGTTTCCGGATTGCACGCCCATTCTTAATTGCTATACAATTTCAAAATTCAGTTCTGATAAATCTCAAGATAAAGGTGGAAGCTTAAGTATGTTAGGTGGGTCCAAAGAAAAAAAGAAAGAAAGAAGAGGAAGTCTCCCAAACGGACTCTAACTTGAGTTCCAAGCCAATTATCATACATAAAAGGAGCCAAAAAGGGCTGGACGTGCAATCCCATATCCCCCCATTCCTCCACACCTTGGACGACCAACAACTCCTTTCACCTCCTTTTTCATTAATTTTCCTCCATCTCTCCCTACTTCCATCACTACTTCATCCAAGGCCTTCCTTAAGGCACACCACCACCTGGATTTTTACGTCGCCGCACCGCCGCCGTTGCTGCCGTCGCTCCATCATCAACCAGCTATCTACTTCTCCCTTGGTGAAGGATTGAAGATGAGATTATGCCCAAGTCCCATTTTCTTGATGTTTTCGATCTAGGGTAATGAAAGATTTCTTTTTCTAGTTTTGATTGATGTTGGGGAATTATAAGTTTATTGGTTCATTTTAATCTAAAAGACGCAATTAGTGAGGTCAAGGTGTCCCACCTTGGATCGGCATCCCGTCTTTGTGGGTAGTGACAATATGCACTTGGTGCGGTGTTTTTGTAGTCTTTTATTAATTTTTCCAATATAATATATGTTGTGATTTCCCATAATAAGAATATCTAGAATTCTTTTTATCCTTATTTCTGAATTATATTATTAATGGATTTTTATTTTAATGCATGATTTATTTGCTTCTATGCAATTGGTGGTTTGAAGTCTTTTATGTTTTTGCAGTCTTTAGATTAGGATTCTTAGATTAGGACTTTTGTTTGCGATTGTAATTTTTAATTTGGATTTGTAATTAAATTTAATTTCAAATTCGTAGAGATTTATTTATATAGATTTTATTAGGTTAGTACTAGTTTTCTAATAGGACAGGTTTTTCGTGATTAACTACTCCTTGTGGATCGACATTGGACTTCACCGATTTATTACTACATTGCGGCCTTGCAGTTGGGGCAGACGATCACATATACAAGCTGGGAACTCAGATTTCAAAGTCCAAACTAAGATGCATGAGTGTGTGATCAGTTGACGGTGAAAGTGATAGTGTACCCATCAAATTAGCAACATACAAAAATCCTAACAGTTATCATTGTTTCGAGTTGTACCCCAACGAATTGGTTGTCTCGGGTTAAACTCCAATGTATTGTTCCGGACTAACTATCCGATGTATTGTCTCGGATTGAATATCTAATGTAATGATTGGATGCCAGAAAAGCTCAGTATTCACCCCATCTACTCCCTGCTACTTCAGACTTTAACAACATGCTTGCTACCTCAGGGCTCTTGGATATAAGCTTCTTTGGAAACCAGTTTACTTGGTCTAACAATAGGTGTCACGTCCCCCGAACCCAATTAAAGAATAAACCGGATCCGAGGAGTGAAATTTAGGACCAATGAAAAAATTTTTCCTTTAGTCTCAAGGATCGTAGCTGTGAGGATATTATATTTCAAGCCTCAAAACATTAATGAGCTGCGGAATTCAAACAACTCTAGGCATATGAAATAGCAACAGTGAATAATAACTTCTTATTTAAAATCAAAGTTCAATAGAAAACAAATAAAACTAAACAAATGAGTTAATTTAATTACAATGGCCAACCCAATAATCAAGGCCATTAAAGAAACCAAGTCAATGAAGTAAGGTTCAACGAGAGATAATAAAGAATAAATGAATCTAATTAAGTCCCATATAAATCTCTCTCGTGCCAGGGATGGTGACGCTACTCTACGTCATTGGCATGCCATTCTCGTTCCTCTTCAGCTGGTTGGAGATCCTCTGAGATCTCCCACAAGCCTGCTCCTCATAGTAGCAGTAGCAGTAACCACCTGAGGTGTCTGCACACCAAGGAATAGAGTCAATGACATGTTGAGCAATAGATAAGCAAAGCATAATAAACATGACATGCATCAAGTATAGAGTAATGACAAGTATATAATCATATGAATACAAGGATAGCGAAGCTAGGTATAAAGCATGAATAACGAGAATCCCAGCAATCATCTAACAATAACCACTATCAAGGCAATGCAATGCAAGAAACAAGAGAGAGACTCCGAGGATGTCCTAACCACCTCCCGGGGTACCAGTAACAATCCAGACAGACAACTGATACGAAAGTCCGACTCCAGTGGGATCCTAGCTCCCAGTCTTGGGAATAGCAGTACGGTCCTAGCCTGCTCCCAGCTATTCAACGCCAACGACGACGTCCAACGCTGACTGCCCACCCCGACGACCGAGTAACCGGCCCGTCAATAAAACCCCAAATTGCAGATGGCCATGATATGCAAATAGTGATATAGTGGTGTTGACACAAAGGAAAAAATATAAGTAAGTCTGCCTAGCTCAATGTACAAGACCAGATTATAGAGATTATCTCATTCAAGATAATACAAGACAAGTAAACCATTTGATAATCCCTTTCATTGCTAGCCAGTCATGTTTATCAATACATGATACAGGTTCCTAAGGTACATTCTAAGTCAGGTACAAGTCCTAAATCCTATATGGATTTATATTTCATAGTTAGTTAAGTACTTTATGCCAAAAGAGCGTACAAGAAATATAAACAACGGATACAAGTCACAAGTCAAACTCCACAAGTCCTAACAGAGTACGTGTGAAATTTGGATTGACGATGCTCTGAGGGAAATCCCTTAGTGTACAATCATGTTAAGCATCGGTGGATTCAGTTCCATACGCATTCAGTTACGCCATATGTAATACACGAATACCTAGACAGCCCATCGAATTCACACCAAGCCACATGTTTTGAATTTAATCCCCATTAATAGTCATGCGATAGTAGGCTAGTGGTTTTCAGCATCTAAGTCCCGAACCTAGGTTACAGTCTTAGTCCAGAATAAAACAAGACAAGGTGGTCATTTTGGCTGACCTTTGGTCATTCCTCGGTTAACTGAACTCATCATTTCGGTCGACCAAATCTTGAGTTCGGCTGACCGAACTCTGACAGAGCTAAAAAATGCTCTCAGGAATTGGAACCGAGATGAGCTCGGTTGACCAAACCATGACTGAACTTCAGCCGTACCGTCCAACATTACCTAGATCCTTCTGCCTCACTCGATCAGCTGTTGGTTCACATTCGGTTAACCGAACTCTAAAGCTCGGCTGACCGAATCCAAATTTCGGTTGACCGAACGCCATCAGAAGCTAAAGTCGCTCTCTGGAATTGGAACCGAGCAAGATTCGGTTGACCGACCATGAGTTCGGCGGACGAACAGTGACTGAGACCTGACCAACATCACGCGATCAGATCAATTTCAGGCCATTTCTGAAACTCTTCCACCCCAATTCATTTCTTCCACTTCTGAGCCTTTTCAAAGGCTACAACCTGCAAGAAATTGAGCCTTCTGCTCTCCCAACAATCCATTCCATCCATTGAATCAGATTAAAAAAGATGATTACCAAATTAGAATTAACCAACCCAAATCAATATCTAGCATGTTAATCCCCAATTCAAAACATGCTTGGAATCAAGGTAATCTAACACAAAAGCATCATCAATCAATAGGAAACAATACAGACATATGAATTATAAATTGCATATCTACTTGCCTTAACTAAGAAGAAGATTGAAAATGGGTAAAACTCGATGAGAAGCTTTCTACCGCAAAAACCCACGAATCTAATCCGGTAAAAAGCAATCTAGAAAGCCAAGAAGAAGAAAGGAAGGAAGAATATCAAGATCAGACTTAATCAAATAAAAGAGAAGATTATTGAAAGGATGAAGGTATGATAATGCTTGCCAAATTGATATTAGAGGAAAGAGGAGATTTAGAAGATAAAGATTAGCGGTTTGGATTTTCAAGTAGGATATTCCAAGGTAGAGTTATGGGCTTAAGAAGAGAAGAGGAAGAAATGGGGGCTGCTGTAACTTCTCTCATTGCAGAGAAAGTGAATGGGATTAGGGTTAATCATTGATTAAGAAGAAGAGAGGGAGAAAGGACTGAATTGCCCTTAAGTGGGTTCGGTGAAGGAATGGACCACTTGAAGGGTTTCTGATCGTCGGATTGCAACATCGAAGAGACAAAAATGATCAGCGTGACGAAACCTTTCCAACGAACCCGAAAATCACGGCATTTGGAATATTTCGAAAAAACATTCAATTTTTCATAAATTGCAAACTACCCCCCTGCTAGGATCAAACGAACTCGGACTCGTACGAAACTTTGCAGACACTATTCTAATACTAAAACAAACTCGCTCAAGATCTAAGCCTACTTAATTATCTAAAATACAATTAAATAAAATAATTACTAAATAAATGGGTCAACGGGCTTGCTATTGGGCCTAACTAACCCAATAAGGTTTAGGACCTTACAATTGGCAAGGGAACTCCTATGTTGCGGCTAGGTTAGATCGCTCCCTCACCAATCAAGCATGGACATTCTCCTTCCCAGACTCCTTCCTTCGGCAGTTAGTCAGACAAAATTCTGACCATAGTCCAATCCTTTTTTCCAGTCGCCCTCCCATTTTTGCAAAATATATCCCCTTCAAATTTGAGGAAATGTGGATCGGCCACCCAGCTTGCAAAGACTTGGTGGCTAAGGAGTGGAGTATTCCTACCTATGGAAATCCCTAGTTTATTATTCTCTTTGAACAGGGAAGTTTTTGGAAATCTCAAAGCTAACATCTCTACAGTAGAATCTCCCATTTTAAATTTGCAAGCTAGTATGGATGCAGGTCCCTCTTGACTACACTAATGCTACTCTCAAGATAGCCATAAGCTCTCTCCAAAACTTGTTACAGGATGAAGAAACTCACTGGAAGCAGAAAGCAAGGATAAACTGGCCGAAGGAAGGAGATAAGAATACTAGTTTCTTCCATTTAGCAGCAAAAGTGAGAGGCTCCAAGAATCGCATTATAAAAGATTGATTACAAGGGCAATATTTTGGAGGATCACCTTCTAATCAAAGATGCAGCTGTTGAATTCTTCTCTGATGTTTACAAGTCTTCCTCTGGGTAGTTGGATCCTATGCTCTTCCAAGTCAACAATGGGTGGGTATCTACAATTCAGAATGTAATGCTTCAATCCATTCCTTCCAATGAAGAAATCAGAGCTATTGTCTTCAGCCTCAAAAGGTACAGCTCCCTAGTCCTGACGGCTTCTCGGGGATCCTTTTCTGTAACTGCTAGGATATAGTGGGTGCTTCTATTATAGTAGTTGTACATAATTTTTTCAGCTCTAAAAAGATTTGGAAGGCCTCAAACTCCTTCTTTCTCTCGCTTATTCCTAAAGTGGCTGCTCTTTCATCTTTTGGATATTATCACCCTATAAGTTTGCTCAATTTCATGACCAAAGTTTCCTCTAAGATCCTTCCTTCAAGGCTGGCCTCTGTTCTTCCAAACCTCATTTCCAATCATCAAGTTGCATTCTTAAAGAAAAGAAAGATGCAGGATCACATAGCTTTGGCACATGAGTTTACTCAGAAACTTCGAAAGGGAGCTAATGGTAAAAGTATTTGTCTTAAGTTAGATATTTCCAAAGCATTTGACAAATTAAATTGGACTTATCTGTTTAGAGTGTTGGAATTTTTTGGTTTTAGCAGTGCTTGGATATCTCTCATTAAAGAATGTGTTACTTCTCTAGAATGCTCGGTTCTGGTTAATAGAGAGCTTGCTGGCTATTTTGCTTTGGGGTGTGGTCTTAGGCCGGGGGATCCACTTTCACCTTACCCATTTATCCTAGTGGAAGAAATCCTCAGTCTAAATATAGAGAAGCCGGTTAGCCTAAAGAAAATCACCCAGATCTACAGAGCTCCCTCTTCTCCTTCTATCTGTCACTTATTGTTTGCAGACGATATTCTTCTCTTCTTCCAAGCAACGCTCAGCAGTATTAAGGCTATCAAAGGAGTCTTGAATTCCTATCAATTGGCAGCTGGTCAACACTTCAATATGGGAAAGAGTAAGGTGCTTTATTGCAATAACAGGCCTTTTAAAAATAGGACCTCAAGGAGTTTTGGCATGTTGGAATTTGAGATGACTTGAAAGTCTTTTGAAGAATTTGAAGAATCAGTATCTCAAGTATTGATTTGAGTTGGAATTATTGTCAACACATTGTCACAAGCATGATGATAGTAGGCTAGTGTTGATAGAGCTGAAAAGAAGAATCAGAATTGAAACTGTCAGGAATTCAGAATTCCTGAAGCAGAGCACGCGGTCGACCGGGCACCCCATGCGGTCGACCGAGCAAGAAGAAACCTGCAGAAACAGATTCAGGTAGCTCTCAGTTATTTTCGTGACACAGTGTGTCTTCGGTCGACCGGGACCCCAGGATGTCGACCGAGCGCGATAATTGACTGATTCCAGACAGTGTATGATGTCGACCGAGCAAGCAAGGATGTCGACCGAGCACGGGAACCAGAGTTGCGCAGAATTAGAAGTTGTGCACGAAAATTCAGCATTCTTTATTATTTCGTTTGGGACTCTTTCTAAACCAATTGTAGCCTATTTAGAACACAATTAAGGGTTACTACAACCTATATAAAGGCATGCTTGGTTCGTTTTTAAGGACACACCAGAAGAGAGAAAGAAGAGAAGAAAAGAGAGAGAGTTTTTTAGAGAAGAAGAGTGTTGTTGCTGTGTGCTGTTGTGCTGCATCTTTCTACAGCAAGTGAGGACGAGGATGTGCTCTTGAAGATGATGTTTCGTCCATGAGTTAAGTGTCTCTCTGTTTATGCTTTAATTTCAATCTGTAAGGGATTGAGAGAGAGAGAATTGTAGAGGGGAAGGGCTGTAGACAGAGTTTATCTTCTATTCTGTTTTTACATCAAGTTGGTGCTTGGTGTTTGGGGTTTGGTGATCCTATCTGTTGGTGCAGATAAATTATAAAGGGAGTCGGTGCTTTTTAGATAGTTGGTGCTATCTGAAACTAAGGGTTGGTGCTCTTTGTCGTTGGTGCGACTAAATATATTCAGACCTGTACCGAATCGGTGTTCGGACGGTTTTGATCCGTGGACGTAGCCTTTTGGTGAACCACGTTAAATCTGGTGTCATTGTGTGGTTTGACTTGTTTTGTTGTTGAATTGGACCTGTTTTTAGAAATCACTGATTCACCCCCCCCCTCTCAGTGATCGCGATATCCAACAATTGGTATCAGAGCGAGGTTCCCTTGATCAGTTTAATACGCTAAGGGTGATCTCTTGTCAAATCACATGGCAGTCAATACAGGGAATATGAAAGCACCTCTGTTTGATGGTTCTAATTACTCCTTTTGGAAGATTAGGATGCAAGCCTTCATCAAATCTCTTGGCTATGATGTTTGGGAGGCTGTCAGAGCCGGTTACAATGCTGCCACCGTACCCAATGATACAGCATCGAAGAAGTTGGCAGACAACGACTCCAAGGCGCAGAATGCACTCTTTAGTGGCCTTGTGGACAGCGAGCTTGTCAAAGTAATTGCATGCAAAACAGCCAAGGAAATTTGGGACAAGTTGCAAAGCATACATGAAGGTGATGAGAAGATTAAAGAGGCCAAATTGCAAACTCATCGCTCTCAATTCGAGTCTCTTCGCATGGAGGAAAGCGAGAATGTTGACTCGTATATGCAACGAGTGAATGAAGTCACGAATGACATTCGTGGACTAGGGGAGGAGATTAAAGAGCCGGTCATCGTCAAAAAGGTTCTAAGATCTCTTCTTCCCCGGTTTGATTCAAAAGTCTCAGCCATCGAAGAAGCCAAAGATCTGAATGCATTTTCCATGGATGAATTACATGGTTCTCTAACTGCCTATGAGATGCGCATAGGAAAGACGTCTTCATCTGATAAAGAAGCGGCCTTCAAAGTTCAGAAAAAGGCAAAAGAGACTGCTGGTCATGATGTTGATACCGATGATGATGAGCTTGAGGCTCAATTTGTTAGAAAGTTGAAGAAAGGAAGCAATGGCAAGTACAAAGGGAAGCTACCCTTTAAATGCTTCAATTGTGGAGGTATTGGTCACTTTGCTGCGAAGTGTCCGCTAAAAGAAGACAATGATAATGACTCTTATGCTGAAAAGAGTAAAGGAAAGAGAAATTTCAGAAAAAGAGGCAAAGCTAAAAACTTTCTATGTCAACAAGATGACAGCACGTCTGAATCTTCAGACGATGATGAATCAACTGAAGCTCTCTTCATGGTCACTGTTGAAGAAGAAGAAGAGCTAGATCCGGAAGAGGAAGAGGAGGCTGAAGTCAATCTTGAAGAGGAACTCATAGCCGCACTTGAGGAGCTTAGCATGGAACGCAAATCAAGTAAGAAAAATCTGAAACTTCTCCATGAATCTGAAAGTTCTATTATTGCTTTGAAAACTCAAGTAGAAGAATATAAAAGAATGGTAGAAGTCCTTGAAAACCAAATAAGTATCAAAAAGGAAGAGGCTATGAAACTTGAAACTGAGATCGCTAGAGCAAAGGCTGAAAATTTGGAAAATAGCAAAAAACTCAAAGCGCTCCAAGCGATTGAAGGGACTATGAAACTCGATGAACTACTTAAAGTTCAAAGACCTGCCACTCAGATTTGGTCTAGGATTTGAGAAAGGTGAATCCTCTAAGATTGCACCTCCTGAAAAGAAAGAGTTTGTGAAGCAAGTCACTGCACCTTCTAACTCTATGAAGCCCACTCAACCTAGAAAGGAGTCCATTCCTGTTAGAAAGGTAATGAAGACTAACCAGCCACAAAGAAGATACAAATTCTATGGTTATTGCTTTCATTGTAATATGTTTGGACATAAAAGAGCTGATTGCAAATTCTATGTAAGAAACAGCCCATTTGTGACTAGGAACCCTTTTTCAATCCTAAACAGCCACAAAATTGAATGCTATATATGTCATAATTATGGACACTTGGCTAGGGATTGTAGGTTGCATATTGCTAACAAATTTCAGATTGAAAAGAAACCCAAGTTAGTCAAGGCTTGGAGAGCAAAGCAAAGTGCAGAAAGTCCCAAAGAATCTCTCATTGTGCAAATGGCATTCAATGCACAAAAGAAGGCAGCACCATGGGTCCTTGATAGTGGTTGTTCAAGCCATATGACTGGTGATAAAGAGAAATTCATCAAATTACAGCACTATGAAGGCGGTTCAGTGAAGTTTGGCAACAATGATGGTGCCAAAATCTGCGGAAAAGGTGTTATTCAGCTTATGGCAAACAAGATCAGATCGGAAGAAGTCTTATATGTGTCTGGATTGAGACACAACCTGCTTAGTGTGAGCCAGATCTGTGACAAGGGTCACGAAGTTATCTTCACAAAGAATGGGTTTGCCATCAAGAAGAGTAGCAACGGCAAAACAGTGGCAACTGGATCAAGAACTGCTGGAAATCTCTATACATTGTCAGATGGAGCTGAAAAGACCTGCTTGATGAGTCGGACAGAGGAAAGTTGGTTGTGGCACAAACGCCTTGGGCATCTAAGCTTTGATAACATGTGAAAGATTTGCAATTCAAAGGCTGTAAGAGGCATGTCTACAGTTGAAAAGCCTTCCAATCCCATTTGTGACTCTTGCCAAAAGGGAAAGCAAACGAGGGTTATGTTCAAGTCAAAGGAGCATCATTCCAAGAAACCTCTTGAGCTAGTGCACACTGATCTCTGTGGACCGATGCGAACTCAAAGCACCAATGGAGATAAGTATTTCATGTTATGCATTGATGATTATACTCGTATGACATGGGTATTGTTTCTTAAGCATAAGCATCAAGCACTTGATCGTTTTAAAGTGTTTAAAGCACAGGTTGAAAATCAATTGGAAAAACGTATCAAGATTTTAAGGTCTGATCGTGGAGGCGAGTTCACATCTGAAGAGTTCACTAAATATTGTGAACATCATGGCATTCAAAGACAGTACTCAGCCCCTAGAACTCCACAGCAAAATGGAGTTGTGGAACGAAAGAATCGCACCGTACAAGAGATGGCTCGTACGATGCTAAGTGAAAGCAAGATGGCTGACAAGTATTGGAAAGAGGCAATTCATACGGCTGTATACATTCAAAATCGATGCTTGATCAGGCCACATGAAGACAAAACTCCCTATGAGCTATGGTTTGGAAGAAAAGCAACAGTCAAGCACTTTAGAGTCTTCGGCAGCAAGTGTTACATCAAGCGGCTCGAACAAAATCCGGGCAAATTTGAAGAAAGAGCTGACGAAGGTATATTTCTGGGTTACTCCTCTACTAGCAAGGCATATAGGTGTCTTAACAAAAGAACCAGAAAAATCATAGAAAGTGCTGATGTGGGAATAGATGAGAATATTGAACCAAAGAATGCAACTCATAATGACAGTCCAGTTTATGAGGACTCGAGTGAGATTGATGATGAGATGGCTGAATCTAATGATTCTGAGAAATCAAAGGATGACTCAGAAGATACTTCACCTAAGAAGCACAGCACTTGGGTAGAGCAACACCCTAAGGATCAAATCATTGGAGATCCTAAGGCAGGCGTTCAAACTAGACAAAGTGTAGTTAGCAATTACTCACTTATGTCCACCATTGAACCCAAGACTGTGGCTTGAAGCCAGTCTCGATGATAGTTGGTTGAAAGCTATGCATGAGAAGTTGGAGCAAATTGAGAAGAACTCCACATGGGAACTTGTTCCTAGACCTACTGATAAGAATGTTATTGGTACTAAATGGGTCTTTCGGAATAAGCTGAATGAAGATGGTCAAGTCATTAGAAACAAAGCAAGGTTGGTTTGTAAAGGCTATGCTCAAGTTGAAGGCATAGATTTTGAAGAGACCTTTGCACCGGTTGGCTCGTCTGGAAGCTATTCGTATGTTTCTTGCATTGGCAGCATACAAAACCTTCAAGGTATTTCAGATGGACGTAAAGTCAGCTTTCTTGAATGGTTTACTTGAAGAAGAGGTCTACATTGAGCAACCTGATGGTTTTCTCATCAGCAAAAATTCAGATCTAGTGTGCAAGTTGAAAAAGGCTCTTTATGGACTGAAACAAGCGCCAAGGGCATGGTATGCAAGGCTGGATCTCTATCTCCGCAAGATCGGTTTTGGAAAAGGAATGGTTTGATAGCAATCTATATGTCAAAACTGAGATAAGCAAACAGCTGGTTGTCATTGTTTATGTTGATGACATAATCTTTGGTGGCAATGATGAGGAGATGTGCAGGAATTTTGCTGAAGAGATGAAGAAAGAATTGAAATGTCGATGCTTGGAGAACTAAAGTTCTTTCTTGGTTTACAAGTTCAGCAGCTGAAACATGGTATCTTCATATCACAAATGAAGTACATTAAGGAAATGCTGAAACGGTTCAATATGGAAGACAGCAAGCCAGTAAGCACACCAATGTCAACGAACACGAAGCTTAGCAAAGATGATAAGGCCTCGTCCGTTGATCATACCACCTATCGCTCTATGATAGGAAGCTTGCTTTACTTCACTGCTACAAGACCAGATCTTCTAGAAGCAGTATGTATGGTTGCACGTTTTCAAGCAGCACCAACTGAAACGCACCTTACAGCAGTGAAAAGAATCTTTCGATATCTGAAAGGTACTATGGAGCTTGGTATCTGGTATCCCAAAGGCAAATCCTTCACTCTTGTTGCATATTCTGATGCCGATTGGGCTGGATGCGTAGATGATCGCAAGAGTACTAGCGGCGGCGCATTTTATCTTGGAGAAAGATTAGTTGCTTGGCATAGTAAGAAGCAAGACTCTGTATCCCTTTCGACAGCGGAAGCGGAATATATTGCAGCGGCAACTTGTTGTACGCAAGTGTTATGGATGCGGCAAATGCTCTCTGATCTAGGAGTTCCTACAACGGATCCTACGCCGATCCTATGTGACAACATGAGTGCAATTCATATATCTAAGAATCCTGTTCAGCACTCTCGAACAAAGCATGTAGCAATTCGTTATCATTTTCTTAAAGATAAAGTTGCTGATGGAGAGGTCAAGTTGGAATATGTTCCAACAACTGAGCAAGTGGCTGATATTTTCACGAAACCTCTGCCAAAGGAAGTCTTCGAGTATCTCCGGAAAAAGTTAGGAGTTACTCACTCTCCTAAACCGTAGGAGTTGTGCTTGAAAGGGGGAGCAATGCATTCATTGAATATCCTATTCACTCCTCGGTTTGGTCCCTTTGGACTTGTTGTCAAAGGGGGAGAGATGTTATGCTATGATAGCAAGGAGAGATGTTATGCTATGATAGCAAAGAGAGATGTTATGCTATGAAAGCTAGGGGGAGATTGTTGACAGTGCATGGTTGATATTTCAGAATTTCAGAATTGGTTCCAAGTGAGTGTTGAAGTTCCAATAGTGTTGCCAACAATTCCAAAGGGGGAGATTGTTGGAATTTGAGATGACTTGAAAGTCTTTTGAAGAATTTGAAGAATCAGTATCTCAAGTATTGATTTGAGTTGGAATTATTGTCAACACATTGTCACAAGCATGATGATAGTAGGCTAGTGTTGATAGAGCTGAAAAGAAGAATCAGAATTGAAACTGTCAGGAATTCAGAATTCCTGAAGCAGAGCACGCGGTCGACCGGGCACCCCATGCGGTCGACCGAGCAAGAAGAAACCTGCAGAAACAGATTCAGGTAGCTCTCAGTTATTTTTGTGACACAGTGTGTCTTCGGTCGACCGGGACCCCAGGATGTCGACCGAGCGCGATAATTGACTGATTCCAGACAGTGTATGATGTCGACCGAGCAAGCAAGGATGTCGACCGAGCACGGGAACCAGAGTTGCTCAGAATTAGAAGTTGTGCACGAAAATTCAGCATTCTTTATTATTTCATTTGGGACTCTTTCTAAACCAATTGTAGCCTATTTTGAACACAATTAAGGGTTACTACAACCTATATAAAGGCATGCTTGGTTCGTTTTTAAGGACACACCAGAAGAGAGAAAGAAGAGAAGAAAAGAGAGAGAGTTTTTGAGAGAAGAAGAGTGCTGGTGCTGTGTGCTGTTGTGCTGCATCTTTCTACAGCAAGTGAGGACGAGGATATGTTCTTGAAGATGATGTTTCGTCCATGAGTTAAGTGTCTCTCTATTTATGCTTTAATTTCAATTTGTAAGGGATTGAGAGAGAGAGAATTGTAGAGGGGAAGGGCTGTAGACAGAGTTTATCTTCTATTCTGTTTTTACATCAAGTTGGTGCTTGGTGTTTGGGGTTTGGTGATCCTATCTGTTGGTGCAGATAAATTGTAAAAGGGAGTCGGTGCTTCCTAGATAGTTGGTGCTATCTGAAACTAAGGGTTGGTGCTCTTTGTCGTTGGTGCGACTAATATATTCAGACCTGTAACCGAATCGGTGTTCGGACGGTTTTGATCCGTGGACGTAGCCTTTTGGTGAACCACGTTAAATCTGGTGTCATTGTGTGGTTTGACTTGTTTTGTTGTTGAATTGGACCTGTTTTTAGAAATCACTGATTCACCCCCCCCCCCCTCTCAGTGATCGCGATATCCAACATGGCATTCCTCAAGCTTCTTT